>JAVSBT010302187.1:4613-27284 GCA_033118115.1 Pharyngocirrus eroticus | reverse complement strand
AACAGACAGCTGCAGTCCAAACTAAAATAGACAAGACAGCACAAAAACAGAAAGAACACACCCAGAATGTGACAGATGAACAGACAGCTGCAGTCCAAACTAAAATAGACAAGACAGCACAAAAACAGAAAGAACACACCCAGAATGTGACAGATCAACAGACAGCTGCAGTCCAAACTAAAATAGACAAGACAGCACAAAAACAGAGAGAACACACCCAGAATGTGACAGATGAACAAACAGCGGTGATTCGTAAAGCAATAGAAGAGAGTGTCAAGCCTAATTTTGAAGGTTAGTATCAGGGTACTTTTAAAATGATAGGAATTATGGATTTTAAATCTCAGTCTCAAGTCCAACTAGAAGTAACTGTGAATGTTGGCTTGCTAGGATGCAAGCTTTTAAACAATTCTCTTAAGTCTATTACAGTCAAATAATTCTCATAATGTCACAACTGGTCAGTATTTATAATAGTAACAAGTCCGAGGATTTTCATTTTTTGCAATATTTCGCCAAAGCGGCATCATCAGGCAATAATGTTACAGACAGACAAAAGCATATAGTATATATACAGATGAGGAATACAAGGTAACAAAATAAACACAATAGGTGTGAATCACCAATAACAAGGCACAACTTGTGATCATAAAAGGTGTTAAGCACCCAGTTATATTAAAACAAAACAAACTAGGTTGACATCTGAAAATGAGCAGTATATGAGAAGGTGATAACAAGTACATGTTATCATTGAAATTTTAATACAAAAATGAAGAACTACAAATATAGTGAAATTTTACATAGAATTAGTAAAAATATCATAAAAGAGAAATGTGATGACACATGCATGTTTTCTGGTTTTATTACCATGCTTTTAAGTAGATAAAGAATGAAAACAAAGTCCTAAATATGTGGTTTATTTTATTTACTAACCAAAGTCCTTTTACAAAAATGTTATTGTATTCAGTTTCACGATATAGTGGTGAAATTGTTTGTTAATGCAGTATCTTGATAAGGAGCCCTGCCAGCACTTAAAAAGTCGATTTTGTGAAACATTTGAACAGTTGTGTATACAAGAAAAGTAGTTAAATGATTATTACCAACTGATTAGATTTCTTTAAAGATTGTTCATTGCTGTATAAAAGTAACAGTCATTTGGTATAAATCTGCTCCATCTGGTTGAATAATTATGCATACTCCCAAGATGATAGCGTGATTTTATGTCTGACAACAACTTGTTAATCCATTAATCGTTTTATATAACCTGTGAGTTCCGCAAGTATCATTTTTATACTTGGCTTTTTCACAAATCTGTATGGTCTATTTCAAGCATATTTTACTAACTTATATCAAATGTATGTATCCTATTTCTCGACACAACTTCAAAACCTGATTGAGGAAAGATGGTTTTAGACTCTGCCTGCTGTAAAAAATGAAAAAAATACATTTGATAAGATGTTATAAGACAATAATGATTATAATAATACCACATTTATCGAGCACTCGAATACCTTATCAAAATCAAATCGGTACTTTCTTTGTTTTTAGTGTAAATTTCTGATATAATCACACGTCGGACCTAAAGATTCCCAATTGCTACCGCAGATTTCCAGCTCAAAACTTGTAGTTGAAATGATTGTTTTCAAGACAATGTATTTGCCATAGGGGCCTTAGTTACCTGTTTCATCCAAATGATATACCATTACGTATGGCATAAGTATTAAAGAAAATTAAGAAAAACGAAAAGTTTTTACGGTCAAAAATATTAACAGTGACTGGGTGAAAAAAACCTGGATTAATGTTATAAACAAATTGAAAATGTCAAAAGAAGTGTCTTACTTGGTTGCGGTCTTCTTCTGTAGAAATATACCCCTATATAAGTTACAACAAGCATCACCAAAGCACATGGAACTCCAACAACAAGTCCAAGATTGATATCGCTATCAGCAGTATCTGAAAAAATTCAAAGACCATTTATGCAAATTATAAATAACTCTTTTATTTTTAATCAATATATACTGAACAAAAATATAAACGCACCACTTTAGTTTTCCATGTCAATTAAACAGGGTTATTCTGAATAGCCCCTTTTTCATATTTATGACCTTTAATAAAAGCTTTATCAATATCCGGAAGATAAATAATGCTTTTATCCTAGAATTATAAGAAAAGTTAAGATAATGATAAATCTTTCGGGAAACCAATGTTCCCAGAAAATATTGAGATTGTTAGCCCTGCAGTAATATTTGTTGAGTCGGGGATAAGAAAAAAACATCATAAAATGCAACAAAACTTGCTATTATGTGACAAAACTAGCATGAAGAAGTACGGAGAAATATTGTGCAACTCCGTTTAGCCCTACAGGAAGAGTAGGATGATATTCGACAAACATTCGTCTTTTGGTGAACTCTAGGCGAGTTGCCTTAATAGAATGGTCACATTCAGTAGTCTCTATATTCTTTTGCGATTCCACTTTTAACACATTGTTTGATTTATGCACATTTGCCCCTTAAAAGACAGCTATAGAGTTTGTAGAGAGTCAACGGGGGTGAAAATAAATTGACAATGACATATTATCTACAAACCTTCTCATGTCAGTATCAGTGTAACTTTCTTCACTACAGAATGAGGTAGGTGTCATGCCAACCTTTGTATTCAGAAAAATCTTATGAGTCTTATGCATCGTTTGTTATTAACAGCTTCTGTTAAAATGAGACCAGTTTACACTATCTATTTTAAATCAAGCTGCATCCAAATTGCAGTGACTTAACTCTATGTTACCTAGTCAACTATTGCTTTATTCTAAGGATGCTGTAACATTACTATGAATACCAAAACATCAGACTACAAATGGGTTAACCTAATTTATTTTTGGTATGATTTGTTAAATCTGAAATATGGTTGATATAATATAAAAAGGCCTTGAAGCTAGCAAACAATAGATCATTAACACTTACCGCCAACCTGAAGACGAAGTGTGACTTTATGAATCTTTGGGTGTGATACTTGCCATCCTCTACATTCTAAGTTAATATGTGACTTAACAAAGATCAATTTCACTTTACTGTAGGAATGTTTGTAGTTAAGATGGTCAGACTTTTCGAAATGAATTCTAAAAAAAAGAGAGATACTTTTTGGATTTGTTATAATGTAAAATGGGCCTTTTATCTAAGTCAGTCTAATCAAAATGTCTTAAACCATTAAGGATACGTTTGTTACATTGTTATTATTCAGTAATTTGTATATTAATCTCAGTCCCAAAAAATCCCTGGTCCCAAGAAATTCGTTTCTGTTTATGATTCTTCACACAAAAATAGAAGAGCAATAGAACAACAAGGGGTACATAAAAACTACCTTATATGGTTCAAAATCTTTGTGGAGTTCATATACCATTCCAAGTGCATAGTTGGTTCTCCGAACTTTGCAAAGCAAGTGAAAGACCTATGCTGTCCTTCCTTGCCCTGAATAAGTTGTCTGTTTATATGGCCTTGAATTTCTGGAACAGGAAGTGGGGCTAAAAATTGAAAAATGGTTAAATCAATAAATATGATGCAAATCATTAAGGATACGATTGTTACATTGTAATTATTCCGCAACTGTGTATATTAATTTCAGTCCCAAAATATCCCTGATCCCAAGAAATTCAAAATGAAAATCCAAAATAAACAAAAATATCTGTGAACTCAAAGGACCAAAGAAGCTCTCCCCGTGAGTCAAACCTAAATGTGATTTACTTACGTTTAATGTTGATATTGAAAGAGCAGTGTGATTTTTTTTCGTTATTTGAACTCTTTGCAGTATACCATACTTTATGGACACCCCATGACAGGGTGGCGGACTCCCTGGTATGGGATGATGTGACCGTCATTGGAAAGCCGCTTGGTTCCTTAAACTTTGGTTTTTCCCATGTTACATAGGTGTCCTTCCTTGCTGTTGCAGTAGTAGTTATATCACAAGGGCAGAATTCTACTATGGGATGCTTGTCATCTGTAAGTAGATACATAAAATTAATCTATATATCGCTATGACTTTTTTATAGATATAGAATAGGTGAATGATCTAATTAATTAATTAATGAATGATTTAATAAATAATGTATGAACAGTAAATGAATTGATCAATTAATGTATGCAAGAGTGCTTGGGTGAAAGAATTAATGCTTGTATAGCAATTACACAAAGGCAGAAAAATTCAAGCTTTAAGAAAAAAAGACACTACAATTTGATTTGATTTGACAAGGGGCATAAAGGGCTTGCAACTTTTACACCAGTTGCTTTAAAAGTGTTTGGGATAAAGTATAAGGTAGTAGTATACCAATTCCCCACATTTTGTGCAAAACCTTTAAGAGAGTTTAAATAAAGAAAAGGGGAATATAGTTGACACAAAATAATGTGTCATCTAAAAAAAATACTAGTTTATTGAATACTCACACCTACTGCAAGTAGAACCGGTCCATCCAGGACAGCACACCTTCTCAGAGGTATACTTTTCACATACCCCGTAAGTGCTTATGTAACGGGCACCTTGTCTAGAAATAAAACCATTAAATTATTTATAATAAGTGTTTACGTTTTTGAAAGATTCTATAAATAAGTACGGTATCAATATGTTCATGGTTATAATCATAATTTTGATGAGGAAAAAAATGCCATTACCTACCTATATCTTGGACACCTGTCCTGCCATAAAAATCCACAGGTAGAGCGGATCGAAACAGTATAGTATTCCAAGGCCTGTTTAGGACACTGATAATATATACTTATCTTGCGGTAGCAATAATTGCTGCCTGTGCTACTGCTAAAAAAAAAAGAGGAAACGATTAAAATATAAAAACTGTATACAAAAATGTGCTGCCCCCAAGCTCTCGCCAAAAAAAAATACTAAACCAAACAACGACAAAAAATGAGAACACTGATGTGATAATATTTTGTAATAAAAAGAGAGAGGGAAAAAGAAAACTATAATGTTTCAATTGTTTTCGGTTTCGGTTGGAATGTTTAAAAAAAAACTGTATGATTTTTTATTCAGAACTATATAAGAGAACAACATGACAAAATATATACATATATATCTTAAACCAAAATACATAATGCTTTTTGTTGAACACTTCAAAGGCATAATACAAAAGCTCTTTTATGCCTTTCATTGAAATAATGCTTACTTACCTCGCTGCACAGAGGAAACAAACAAATATAGTCACCAGTAGCCCCATTGGTAACAATTTGAGATTATATGTATGTTCGTAGCTAGATATTACCAAACATAAAACTTCCGGAACGAAAAAAGAGAGCCTTTGGCGTTTTTAAATAAATAAACAAGCAATTGGTAATCATTAATATAATCAGAAAAAAATGTTGATCATGGTTATATATATTTTACAAAATATAAAAGTAAATCATGCTGTCAATGAAAGATTAAAGACAGGGTTTGAAGAAAAACACCATCTTAGCACTTAATGACATAATGATGTTTAGTATCAATAAATTCAGATACAATACAAGTGCAAAGCCCTTCAGGTGTTTTAGGAGGTTCTCAGTCTTGTGAGTGGTATCATTTAATCTTAGACAATAAATAATCAAGTGTTATATTATCTTTAAGGTATTTTGTTTTTGAGTTGTTTACTGTACACTTTTAAATATCGACAGTCCAGAGCAAAAATGGCCTAAGTCATTTTTTGACGTTCTTAGATAATCTAAAAAAAACGTCAGTATCTTTTAATTAATAGACATTTTAAACATTTAAAAGGACAATTTCTAAGAAACATAATATCAGGATACTTAAAAAGTAAAATAAAATAGTTCTAAGGATGATTTTGATGTTTTTGGCAGACTGACACATTTGGGATCCTTTGTTTTTATTACATTTAATGACTTAGGCCACTGCACTAAAGTATTAAGAAATCCTAGAAGAAAAAAAAAAATTATTATGATATCTAGATAGAAAGGTGGCAAATGATATAGTGCATAGAACTTGATACAGCATAAAGTGCCAACAAAAGAAACCACTTTTTTGGCTACTTTTTTGATAAAAAAATTGAATCAACTATTACACTTATGTATTAGCACAAAAATCATTGTGTCCATCTTTTTATTTGATTTATTTTTTCGTTATTTGTATTTTTAAAATCAATTTTACTAATTTTTTTAGAGGCTAGATATAAGTAACACTGGAATTCACCAACACTCGGCCATTTGGACAAAATCCAATGTTCTATCCTTTAATTTTAATAGAATATAATTGGCCATGAGCCTAATATTATTTTACATATTCATCATCAGGGTGTCAAGCCTATACTGCAGAAAGTCGACAGAAAAAAATTCTGTCGACCTTGTGCAGAATTCGAACCCACGACCTTCGGGATACGCGCCCACTGTTCTACCACTGAACCAACAAGAAGACCTGAGGGAACAGCGCATGAGTTAGAATCCCCATATAGATGAACAAGAGTTTCTTGCTACAAACTATATTAAATGGAGTAGATAAATAAACAATTAAATTAAATATATTAAAATATTATTTGGTGCATTCATTGTGACATTGTTATCGAATTTGAATGGTTTATGGTTTTACAAGCCTTTGCATGGGTAAAACTGTTATCGAGCCATCCTTAAGATTACTTAATAATTATAAAACATAAAGTAAGATACTAAAATAAGATATTACAGACATCAAATATGAAGATTTAAAACATTGTAGGCCCAAAATCTCACTTTTGATCAATAGCCGTTTTTTATAAACAGGGCGTAACCTAAATGTCAATGTCAAAGGTGAGGGTTACCAAATATGTACATTATTTATATCAAGTAGAAGGGAGGGATGTTAAGCTTTTAGATTAAAAAGTAAAAAAAACCACTTTGTATTGTACAAAACCATTTACAAATGATTACATGTATAGTATTAGTTCCAATTCCAAATGTAGCAAACATTAATAATTATAATAACATCTATATAACGTCCTCAACACTTGCAAACAGCAACATTTATACATAACAGCTAAAAAATCAGGGTCCAGTAAAGAAATTCGATAAAACAGCATACCATTAGCAAACTTTTGTAATCATGATTCACTTCTGGAAAACTCAAGTGTTTGAAGTAGAGCGCCTTATCTTTATTATGCTACTTCATTGGTATTTAATGTCATCTTATTTATAAGGTTGTTGTAAATATATCAAACCATTTTCCCTCTAACCTTATACAAAAAAGTCAAGTTAATCTATAAACAACTTATGTTTGACATGGTGTCATGTTCAAACTTTATTTTTAAATCGCTATGTAGTTTATATTATTATTTATTTCAATTGAATTTTGCTAAGACACACTTTTGAAATCTTGAATCGATTATGTCATCGACATACACACTTTTCAATCCAATTGGATTTAAATGAAATTGAACAAAAAGAAGGGTAATAGTCAGTTCTAAAATTGTTAATTGCCATTGTAGAAATCTTTATTTTCTCTTACAATATACAGCAAATACATGTACATAACAAAACCTTGTTTTCAAATTCATCATCAGGGTATTAAATACCTATAACGCAACAAAGATAAAACAATGATAACTATCAAATGAAGGTGGATAAAGAAATATCTAATGTATTTACAATATCAATTCGTTTTGTTTGTTTTCATATTTTGCTCTGTATAAGTGAATGCGTCATAATACATTCTTACAAAATATACATCTATTGATTGTATACTATTGATAGGCACAAAATATGTTCATATCAACACCAATACCAGGTGAAGATTTTAATCATTTTTGTCTTATATGTAGATTTATTGTTTCCTTCAAAGCTTACCATATACTTGAAATTATGATTTCATTTGGATTGTAGGTGATGACAAGTCTGAAGTATAATCAAATGTTGACTCTAGGCCTCATGAATTTCCCCTTATCATAATTATATCTCTATACAATCATAAAAAAAGATTGTTTTCAGAATACATTACCACCTTCTAAACACAGTTTCTTTTTTCAATCCTGAATCAACTGTCCTCTTCTTCTAGCAATTCACCTCTAAATGGTCCAAACTGCAAGTTTCGACATTGCAGATGTCATCAACAATGGAATTCTGTATAATTTCAATGGTTGAATTTTTCATTCTGTCCTTGACACTGGAAAGGTCACAGTCTCCTGAGTAGTAATGCTTTAAGCTTGGCATCCTGTCTTTGTTTGGAATTCTATCTCCTAAAGGCAAAGAAAAACATGAACAATGTTGTAACTAAGCTATTTCCTTTCATTCAAACGTGATAGTAAGGTGGGGTCATCATTCAATACAAAATAATATATCTGACACTGAGCAATGGGAACAGTAATATGATGATGAAAGCACACACACACCCTCCCACCCTTTTATTGAAAAAAAAAATACATTGAAAATTAATATCAGACTTTGACTATATTGGCAAATTTGTTTAAGTTGTATTTATTCATACTTCAACATATTTTCTTTCAAAGAGTAAACACTTGTTACTATGGACACAACTTACTTGAACATGAAATAGTTTGAGGAGGTGGCAGCCACTCTCCGGCACTACTGCAGACAAATAGTTGTGGGACATACTTAGTCAGTTGGATGTCATATTGATGCTCACACATGTAAGTACAGATTTGGGTGTTTCCAGTCGACCATGTACCACATACAAGAGCACCACCTAAAGGTGTAGGCAAGGGCTGGCATCGTTTTGCTGTGAACAGATAAATCAAGAGAAACATATATACCCAATCTCACATGCTATTGACTTCTACTTGTTTCTATTTATAATATGATAATATATAAATCTTTATTGTCCCATTTCAGGGAATTTATTCTTTTGAAAATACAGGCAATGGGTGCCTATATGATAATGGAAAATTTGTGCTGATTATTTACTTACTTTTCACTTGGATTTCAAATTTACATGTGCTTTGTAATCCACTTCTTTGATTTCTTGCTGTATAAACCACTCTATTATCACCCCAGGTAAATCTCTGAAAGAACAAAAATCGATTTTGATATTTAGCATAGGACCCTTTGTTGATAACATAGCCACCTGAATATCTGAACTTTATAAGTTCTTGAATGTTTTTTATTCCGCAGAGAGTGCTGTTTGTCAACCTTTTCTAAAATAACTTTGACATTGAAAAAGTAATTTTAATGGGTTTTTTTCAGGACTTTGCAGAAGTCTATCAGACAGATTTTCTGATTTTGTGGAAAACCATTTCTAAACTTATCTGACAGTAGAAGTTCAGGAACTAAAAAAACTAGAGTGGTAATTTTCAGTAACACTTTGTCGAATTCAAGTAACAACATAACTTCTATAGATACATATTCCAAGGAACTTACATAATAAGTTTCTTGTGATCCGTTGACTCCTGGTAGGTTACAAGTCACTGTGAAGTTTTCATCTTTATGGTCATGGAATATAGGCTTGCTCCAGCTTGTGATAGTATTGTCTTCTTCAGTGATGATCTCTTGATTGGGGGGGCAGTAATTAATTGCAGGGGGCAGATCATCTGTAAAGAATATGTGCATTGTTATTGTTTTCTATTGTTTGTTGAATGGTCATTCCACACGCCTACATTTGCTGCATATTCACCTGATTTTTTATTTTCTTAAAACACAGCCACAAATAACATATTTTGTTGACCCTAGTCTTATCTTTTTTGAACATAAGTTTTAATTAGTCAAAAGTTAAGAGATGCATTATTAATAATACATGAACTTGTGTGATGAAAATAATCTTGAATATAATTTCTTGGCGACACTTTCCAACTATTATGATAAAATTACAGCTAGATCACAAAAGCATCACTGTGATGTTGATGCTAATTTGCATTTAGCAACTGTACAGGAATGAAATTAACTAACATTGCAAATATATTTATCAGACTTATGTAATGCTGATGAGGTAATAGCCAGATATTACTGTAGAGGGTTGTTTTTTTGTATGATTTGTTAAATCTATAAACAAAAATCCATATCTCACTAACACATCGATAATGCAAACAGGGCCTGAGAATAGTTAATAAAGAAAAGATTAACACTTACAATCCACCTCAAAATTAAGTGTTACTTTCTTTTGAATCTGTGGGTTTGACACTTGCCATCCTCTGCATTCCAGATGAGTATGTGACCTGTGAAGGGTCAAGTTCACTTGGTTGTAGGAATGCTTGTAGTCAAGATAGTCAGAACTTTCAAAATTAATTCTAAAAGAAAAAGAAAAGAAAGATTTTTTAATGTAGTGAATTGATTTTTTTTTAATGAAAAAAAGCCTAACTACAGGGCCTTCCAAATTTTTTTTTTTGTGAAAGGCTTGGTCATTTTACCTCGATTTTGCTTTTTTTAAATTACAATTTTGCTTGAGGTTATAATTACAATATAAGATGCTTATTCAAACCATTTATACTGAAACAGAACACTCTGCTTTCAATAAAAAGTCTAGTGTAGTCTAATCAAAGATTTTGATACAAATTAAAAATTTGGTTTAATTCAAATTGAGATGAAAAGAAAATATACAATGGCTGGCCGGGGCCAATTTTTATGCGTAATAATCTATCGCCCAACGAATCAATTTTGAATGGCTTCACTCACTATTTCTCAAATTGAGAAATAAATATGTTGTATTCATGTTCTGGGCCAGGTGGAGATTTTGAAATATTAAAATATAGATCCCTTTCCAAAATAGAAATAAGACTATTTAAATGGATAAAAGTCATTGAAAAAAAAACATTTTAAAAATTACCAATTTTCAGCCAAATTTGGTCATTTCAAACAGCCACAATAAAAAAATGTAAATGTTTTATTAAAATGTTACAAATCATATCCAAAGACATTTGAGTCAGAGTGTTTGAGTGCTAAAACAAAATTCAAGTTTGAAGTGTGTCTTACTGTAGCCTTCATTTTCTTATCTGAGAGGTTTACCCTTTATGTTTCCTTACACAAAAAAAGAAAAGCAATAGTAAAGAGGGGGGCAAAAAAATACCTTGTCTCATTGTAAACCTTTGTGGAGTTCATATACCAGCCTAAGTGCATTTTTGGTTCTCCATATTGTGCAAAGCAGATGAAAGACATGCGTTGTCCTTCTTTACCCTTGATGAGTTCTCCATTAACATGGCCTTTGATTTCTGGAACAGGAAGTGGAGCTATAAAGGAAAAGAAATAGTTGAATTATCTTATCATCAAAATGTACAACTATGATACAAATCATTAAGTATATGTTTGTTCTCCCACTTGATACATATCTTTCTATCTATATTTTATTACTTACGTTTAACATTGATACTGAAAAAGCAGCGTGACTCTTTTTGGTTATTTGAACTCTTTGCAGTGTACCGTACTATATGGTCACCCCATGACAGGGTAGCAGACTCTCCGTTATGTGACGATTTCATGGTCATTGGAAAGCCGCTGGGTTCCCTAAATCTTGGTTTGTCCCAGGTTACATATGTGTGCTTCTTTTTTGTTGCAATAGTAGTTATGTTACCAGGGCAGAATTCTACTATGGGGTGCTTGTCATCTGTAAGTAGATAAGTACATTTATCTATAGACATGATATGATTGAAGTACTGTATTAATTAATTGATTAATTAATTAAAGTTGGAAAGTTAGTGAAAGATGGAGAATAAATAAGAAAGGAAAAATAGACCACATACATAGTTTTATATAATTATAGAGTAAGAGAGTCAAATACAGAAAGGGGAATACAATTGATACAAAATAGTGTGTCATCTCAAAATAATAGTACTCAATTGAATACTCACGCCTACTGCAAGTAGAACCAGTCCATCCGGGACAGCACACGTTCTCAGAGGAATACTTTTCACATACTCCATAAGTAGTTATGTAATGGGCATATTGTCTAGAAATAAAACCATTAAATTATTTGCATTTAGTGTTCACGTTTTTGAAAGATTCTATAAATATGTTTACTACAGTATCATTACATTGATGGTTATAATGATGATTTTGATAAACAATAAAGAGCCATTATCTACCTATATCTTGGACACCTTTTGTGCCATAAAAATCCACAGGAAGATTGGATTGTATAAGTATAGTATTCCAAGGCCTGCTTAGGACACTTATAATATATAATTATCTTGCGGGAGCAATAGTTGCTGACTTTGCTGCTCCTGAAAAAAGAGGAAACAATTGATGTAATGTATGCTCTCGCCAAAAAATCAAAACAACAACAAAAAGTGACTACACAGATGTGATTATATTTTGTAATAAGAAAAGAAAAGGAAGAGAAAACTATATGTTTTGGTTGGTTTCGATTTCGAATGTTTAATTTTAAAAGACCCTATAATTATATTTTTTTCAGAACACATTATGGAACAACATGACATAATATGTTACAATAGTGTACATATATTTTAAACCAAAAATTCGCAATGCTTTTTGACTAACAATTTGAGTCATAAGAAGGAACATTTATTTATGCATTCCATTGACGTTACGCCTACTTACCTCGCGGCACAAAGGAAGAAAACAACTATGGTTGCCAGTAGCCTCATTGTTAACAATATGAAATGTCATGTATGTTCGTAGCTAGGTTTTACCAAACATAAAACTTGCGGAAAGAAAAAAGGGATCTTATCAAAATATTAATTTCATTGCTTGGAATGAACACGTTGACCCTATTCACGATATCGCCATTTTGGATTCAAAACGAGGCGGTAGTATAGATATATTAATATCAAACCATAGTGAAAGCAATAAAAGAAAATAGGATGTTCATAATATATATTTTACAATACATGAAAATCACGCTGTCCATGAAAGATTAAAGAAGACACTCCGGGATCCCAATTGACATTGAAGTTAAGTATCCATATATAAGGACAGAGCATAAGTGACACAAGTGGCAAAGCCCTTCAGTTTTTAAGGGGGTACTCAGACTGATGACTAATATCATAATTATAGTCTTAAGCAATGAACAATCAAAAGTTTGTTAATCTTTAAGCAGGGGGTCGATATACCTGAGGGACTGGTTCCTTAAATCTCGGCCTGTCCTATGTTACATAAGGGCAATTTGTCCTGGATAGCAAACCTTCTGAACACTACAGTTTGTACATACATCGGTAATGGTGAGGTAACGGGCACTTTGTCTAGAAATAAGATACAAATAAAAGGTTCATAAAATCATGATTTAAAAAAAAAAATGAAAGTGTCTACCAATATTTATAGAACAGTAGTTATCTGGGAGCCAAAATCTAAAATTCTCCACTACCAGATCAATTGTAAATTGCCTAGTCACCACAAAATTGAACTACTATAAACGCTTATTATAATGGTTTGCCAGCCAACTTGACCGATAAAACTACAGTGAGTGCAAAACACGGCAGCATTTACGCATTGACCTACATGGTGCTATCTCATGGTTTTTCCAGCAAACTATTATCTTATAAAAGATAAGAAGCTGCTTGTGACTGCATTTTTGTATTTTTTAACAAATAAAACTTGTGGAGTGTTTGTCATTTTTAAGTGGTTCGTTTCACGATTATTAAAAAAAGATACTTCTAATTAAATCTTTGGTTGCCAATAAATCTATATTTATAGTCAGTTTAACTTCTGCCTGATGCTTTTATCCCCCCTCTCAGTGTGTGGGTACTCAGTCTTTTTTTGAATAGGACATTGACAAATATTCGACACTTTTGATTGTCCCATGAGTTGCACATTTTGTATGCTCTATATGAAGTCTAGGCCTAATTGTCAAAAAGAGCCTAGAAAACACTAAGGTCCTCTTAAGTTTTTTGTAAGGTTATGAATCCAAAAAGTTTGCTTACAAAACTATTTATTACAACACATTTATTTGATATTTCCAACATTGCTCACTGCATAATACGTAAATTGATGTATTTTATCTGGTAAAGATTTTTGTATCTAAAAAAGTCTTTACCAGATACAAAAACAACTTGATTGGAGATAGGCGTTATCAAGTTAATACCAATTAAAAATCACTTGATAGATTAGGTATTCTACTAAACAGATAAGCAGATATCAGGGCAAGATGAACTAATGTAGTCAAGTGTTGGGTTGGTTTCACTTTGCTATGAAAAAAGAATTATTAACAATTCAATATCTAAGTATTATAACTTTTAGGAAGCAAATATGAGCAAGGGTTAATGAAATGACAAAATCATAATAATTACACATGTACATTATAATTATGCTACCTTGATTCTAAGTTACAAAACAATTCCAGTAATGGAATTAGATAAAACAGAATGCCACTTATGCAGTATTCCTTGACCATGAATCGGCAAATCTGTATATACAAGCATGGTCTTCTTTCACAACATTCAAGTGTTAATACAGAGATCTTTATCTTTATTAATTAACTTGTCGTATATATAACCTTGCTGTAAATCAAGCAGTCTCCTCATAACGTGATAGGAATGCCAAGTAAATATATTGGTTTGTGTACTCCTATATACAATGTGTTTTAAATCTTTTTAATTAAATGAGCTTTGTATTGTTTATAACCCAGTCCTTCTTCACGATAACGACATAAAGTATGAAAACATATATCTTTTTGTGCAAGGCAGAAATCTTATATTATTTTTTGATGATGAGAAAAAGCATGTTTGAATACTTGTAAATTTATAGGAATTCACATGAACCCATCTCATTTTTGTATTCAATTTGTTCACAAACTTGTTCACAAACCTGTATGCAGCTATCCTGCAACGATTACCTTTTGATACAATCCCTTAACATCTATGATACACCAATCAGAGGCCTGGTTAAAAAATGTCCATCACACAACAAAAACAGTTTATTCTCTTGCAACATATGGGAAGGCATTTTTCATTCATCTTCATTTGAAAATATTCAATATGACTCCTTTGGTTTTTGGTGTTTTCCTATTTGTTTCTGTGCAATGTCTTGCAGGTCAAGATTCCGTAAGTACAAGCTTGTTTAAAGTTCGTATCATAAAAAATGCAATAGTCTTTCTCTCTGGTCGATGTAAAATCTAAATTTAAAAATAAACAATCACATTCTCACAGAAAGGTAAGAAAAGTCAAACTCTTTTATATGATACAGATGTCACTTTTTGAAATAAATCCTGGATACTTTTTTTAAACAACTAACAAAGACTGCATTGTTTTGTAAATATGTATAAGGCTTGCATACTTGAATGCTTTTGAAAGGGGCCAAAAATGCACATACATTTGGTTGAGTATCCTTTGTATGTTGCGCTTGACACCATGAAATACATGAAATGCATAGTAATGATTGTGTTGATGGAATATTTTAAAAAAGAGATATTGACTCCAAATTACACAAATTGCTCAATTTGATTAGCACTTTTGATTGTTTTATAAAGCAAGGGTATTTTATTAACACATCATAGGTCAACATGCATAAGACTATCATAGGTCAAGTTTAATTTTAGAGAAATTGACTGAATTCCTAACTTGGTGGGTCTATTTTTGTGTTTGCTGTGAGGAACAATTTAAAGGTGCTTTTGTTAAGACTATTTGGCCACTTGCCAATTTTTCAACAAGATACTGAAAGTGCCTGTCAAGTTTTTAGTGGTATATTTCATAATGATTTCTTTGTTTGATTACAGGTGCCTGTGTCTGAACTCTGTGCCTTACTGCAAGACCTCCCTCAAGAGAATGACATCCCTGAAATCCTGGAACATTCAGGTTTGATTATATATGATATATTGCATTGTTTTATGAATTATACACTGTTTGCACTAATCAGAAAATGTGTCAGTAATATTCTAAGTATGTACAATGAAGGCTAAATCTAAGTCGATTCAAAAAGGAAGTTCAGCAGTATGTTTAGTTTCAGGTCTCAGAGAAAGTTATTTGACACACTATCGAATGAGTAAAACTAAAAGGGACTTTCCCAAAATTAAATGTAGGTGACTCATTCCAAAGGTTTAATTGTCTAGAAAGAAACTTAATTGTTTTCCTCATTTACTTTTGAACATAAAATATACTTAAGATTTAAAGTGCAAGCGGCCCCTGATGCAGACCAAAAGGCCTATCTCATCTGTGAATCATATCATACCATATAATATAATAAATTAGGCCGCAAATTAGGAGATAAACAAGGGTGACATCTATAGGTAGCACGACCATCCCATTGGATTTTATTTTTCATTGTTAATAAGTGTATTTCTTCCTTACCATAATAAAAGAATAACTCTGCTTAGGATAAAATGGAGAAACAGGAATTCCAAATCTTTGCAAGGTCATAACAAGGTGACCTCCATGGCCCATAACATGCCACCTAAACATGTTTGCGATCTCTGTGACCTAACCAATCTAAAATAGTCCGGCAAGCAGTAACCAAGTTTTTCTCCAAAAAATTGCCATTTGCTATCTGACTATAACACATTGTTGTTCTTTTTAACTCTACAGGACGGAGGCAAGAAATTGTTGACAGCATGCAGAACACAATAAAAGCATTATGTGAGGGAAAGCCAAGACAAAGAAGGTTTATTTTGACTTTCTTAAAGTATTTTTTTAAGGCAGTTGGATTCATGATGAAGTTCTGGAAAGGAAAATCTGGTCCTCCACCAGGTAAAATATACTCTTAGAACGCTGGGAGGGGGGTGAAAGCAGGTCAGTCTACTGAGAATCGATAAGAGCCTTGACAATCTGTGGTTGGTGGAGGGGAGTCTAAAAACTAAAAGGAGGTTTAAACATTAATACTTTTTAAGTTGGGGTGGGGTCAGAACATCTAAAACTTACAGGGGAGGAACGGATCTAAACTAATACTTAAATAAAGATAGATACTCAGATTTAAGCTAGAGAAGTGAACCCAAAAAATAAACTATGGGGGTAGGGAGATGACCTGACAAAGTCAAAATTCAAGGAAATGCCTGAAATTGGGTCAGGTATTATCTGATTAGCTCTCTCCAATATAATATGTACAATTATGTGGAAAGAAAATTAGTTTTATATCTATATTCTCTACAAAGTATTAAAGCCATTTTGAAATGAGGTCTCAGATTCTGATATCCTCTTAGATATAAATGTTCTCCTACATTCATTGTTTTACTTTGTTTCAGACCCCCCACCGGGAATTTGGTGTGTAAATAATGCCAAGCCTGCCTTCATCACTGATATCATAAACAATGTCAAAGAACTGCAATTTGAAGTCTTTACCATTTCAAAGGCCAGCATGTGAGAAATAGCTTGTTACTTTCCTTAAAAAAAAATCTAAGGAAAATTAGAATTTAAAACAGATATGATGTTTGCATTCAAAATCCTTCGGAAGATAAAAATTGTGTTTAGTAAATAATAAAGACATTTTTTGAGCAGAAAATGCCTATAAGATTGTACAAAAATGACTGAATTTGCATGCATATCTGTTATGTAATCATGCAGCTAGAGATAAGAAGGTTGGGCTTTGATATCCTGCCTTGGGAAAAATACTTAGTCCCAATGTCCCATCTTTACCCAGGAAATAATAAATGGTAACCCGTGGAAGACTAGTATTCTGTTCAGGGGGAAAGAAAGCTCTTGCTTGTTGCTTGTGCTACAGAAACTTAGGATAAGCACCAGTCTGATTGGCCTTAATGGCTTCAATTGGCTTATATTAAGTTTTTGTTTTAGTATGGTTAAGAAATCTGAATGTTTCTAAATTGAATTGTGAGTGCAAAGGTAATTGGTTGTAACATATTTTTTTACAGTCGAGTGGAGTCAACTTCTTTTTCAAGAGAAAACTATTTAGCTAAAAACAATGAAAAGGTAGAGAAAAAAATGAGATATGTTACTTGGAAGAGTTTTAATGGTGTACCAGAAGGAACTTACTCAGCAGCATTTGTAGCACATGGCAAGAATTTTGAAAGCAGATGTACAGCAGTTAAAGTAGTGAAAGGTGATTGTTTTAATTTCTTGTCAAGGTTATGCCTGTGAAACAGAACTTGTACAAATCCTGTGACCTACAAAGTCTTTCAAATCCTTTGAAGCAGAAAGATATAGGTGTGGATAATATATTAGATGATTCAATTGTACCTTTGCCAATTTAAAAAAAAATCATTAATCATTTACATCTTAGAGAAATGAAATAACCCATCCCCCTCAAAAAATAAAATTGATTTATCAAAGAAAACAATAGAAGACGTGTAGAGCATTTAGCATAATTTTATCTTAAAAACAAATTACAGTAATAAAACCTCTGTCATCCATCTGTTCCAATAGTTATTGATTGCAGTTGGCCACCACATCTAAAGGATGGTTACATGGTTGGATCCTGCCCAAATACCACTCTTGGAAACAGTGTTGGTTACAGTTGCAATTCAGGCTTTATCTTGAATGGGGGGTATCTAGGGAGCCAATGTGAAGGAGATGAAGACAACCTAGGGGAATGGAAACCTATTCCAGGACCATGTACAAGTAAGTGTCTGTAGTATTAGTGATTGTTACCACAAAGCATATTTTGATAGTAAAATCAAACAATGGGTATCTCTATGTGCAATTCAATAACTTTATAAATGGCAGCTATCTTTACAATCTCCAAACCTTCCGTCCCTATCTTTCTCTGAGATTCACTCTTTGGACATGGTCAAGTCAAGAAAACAGTGTTAAGACAGCAAGCAAGGACTCCTTCAAGGACATTTATAAGTAGCATGGTCCGAGATAGACGACCGAATAGCCAAAACTTATTGTTTTACAAAAATGTTATGTGAGAAAATAGTAAATGATTTTACCCGCTACATATTGCATACAATGAATGTAAACCAATCGGGTGCAAATTGTATTAAAGAGATACACGGGAAAGATATTTATACATTTGGGCTTTTAAAGGGACAATTGTTTAGTGTTTAGATATTTGTGAATATGATCTTCAATAGTATAATTATAAGAACCTCCACAGAATATTGTTATCTTATATTTGGAAACGAGATTGCTTCTATGGTGAATTTTTACATTTTCTTACCATTTGTGTTATATTTCAAAAGTAAGGAATAAGTATTACTTTTTGTGGATTAAATGAGAACATTATCCATTTGGTCCTTTCAGTAATTTCATGTTCTATGATGGCATCCCCAATTTCTGGTAAAGTTGAATGTAATGAAGAGGAACTTGTCTATGGGACCATCTGCACATTTACCTGTGACCCAGGGTATATGATCAGGGCAGGCCACAAAAACAAAGCTATCTGTATGCAGGATGGGACCTGGGATACTAGTGTACCTGAATGTGTGGGTAAGGCAAACTGTGGAAATCATTAATGATCATTCCCAGTTGATAAGTTTAGACTTAAAAATAATGAGATTAGCCCACACTCGGGTTTTCCTGCAAATTGACTACATTTTATATAAATTACAATTTGGTTATCACATTTTAATGTGACTGAATCATGGTGAGAATCCAAATTGTGAAACTATTTTTATGTCAGTCTCATCATTTATGTTGTCTGTTTTGTAGACAGTGAACCTCCAGTTCTAAAGAGCTGCCCAGAAGACATTGTTCAATATCTTGGTTTTTATCAAACAAGTCAAAAAGTTACTTATATCATCCCTGTCTATGAAGACAACCACCAGGAGGTCATAACCCCAAGGCTAGTTCAAGGTCAAAAGACAGGTGAAATATTCCCACTAGGTGTCCATTCTGTTATTTATTCTGGAGAAGACGGTGCTGGGAATGTTGGGAAAAGATGTATCTTTAGCATTGATATACGAGGTAAGGAGACATTCATGATTTATTTTTCAACTGCAAGTGCCTTTTATAATTTTAGTTTGTTTAATTCTTAGTACATATATACCGACTCTAAAATGTATCTTTATCTTTACACTGTATAGGAAACTCTCCACTTCCTCCTAATGATAATTACAAAATAATATAGAGCTTTTGTTCTTAAACACTCACAGATATTTAATGTGTTGTTCAGCAACATGTCTGGATGTTATTCAAGGCCACAGTGTTGATTTAGAAAAAAATAAAGTTTCCAATAATTTATATTCATTCATATGTATCATTCTACAGCTTATAAATGTCCAAGGATTGATGCTAAAGCAATCGATCCTTTTTTGATGGAGCCAAACTGTACCCTTGACAATTTCTATGGTTCCATGTGTAAATTCAAATGCAAATATGTCTTTGAAATGGAGGGGGAATCATTTACTGTTTGTAAAAGAGGTCACAATGGTGAAGGGTCATGGACACATCAGAAATGGCCAACGTGCATTGGTAAGACCTCAATGATTTCTTTTTTGTGTAATGTTTTTTTTGTTGACATTTGGAACTCAAACAAATTCTGACATGTTTGATTGTCTATACTGAAAAAAACAAATTAAGCAGAAGTTCCTTATTACATATTCATCATCAGGGTGTTAAGCCTATACTGCAGAAAGTTGACTTTCTGCAGTATAGGCTTAACACCCTGATGATGAATATGTAATATATTTGAAATGCTGCAGTTCAGGTCATATTTAGAAGTTCCTTAATTGCCATACAATTGGAAAAGAAACGTCCTTCTCTCAATATAAAGTCAACTGGTGGCTTCTATTCTCTTTCCTTCAGTTCCAAAATGCCCTGCTTTATTTACACCAATGCATGGCTCCTTGACTGGATACAAATGGGTTCATGGACAACTGCAGTCCCCAACATGTGGGTCAGGGTTTGATGTCGTCAGAAGACTGGATGTGTATGCTTGTGGTACTAGGACTGGGGTCTGGAAACCAAAGAACCCTATCCAAAATTGTCTAAGCAAGATTTTTGTTTTATATCTTTCTTTTTGTTAAAATCTTATCACTAATGTTCAACAACAATAACAATGATGATAGTCATAGTAATTATGACATTAATGATAAGATGATAAAAATAGCAATAAAAATGACAATTATAATGATGAAAATAATGATGGCTTCATATTTATGTTTATTTAAAAAATACAGTTTAGGTGAGCAAAAATAAATGTTTTATACCAAAATTGTATATTTGTTGTTTCCAGAGGTTTCACAGGGCACACCAAAACTACTACAAGATATTCCAATATCATCAGATGGTGGATGTGCTGACCTTGGAGCAATCCAAAGTCATGTGACCCCAACCATTGAAAGATATATAGCAGATAATTGTCCCAGTGGTGAAATATGTAGGATAAATAGCATACTTGTAGAGTGTTCGTCAGAGTGGAAATGGAATAACTATATGAAAATAAAGGTAATTGTGTTTTATGATGCTGTTTCAACTCGACGCCACCATGCAAACAGTGGTTGACCATGAAGTTATGATATTAGTATTATAAAGATATCATATGAATGAAGTGTTATATATATTTTTTAGTTGGACATCAAGGCAGATATGCAGAATGGAGATTACACTGATAAAGCAATCCAGAGTCTGGAAGTCTTGGACACTGTGGACAGAAAACTTATCAATGGGGCTGTAGGGGGAGGATTGACATTTCCACCAATCAATGGGAAGGAAATTAACATTGTCAAAGAGGAACTAGTACATACTGATGCTTTTGTAGATTGTCAACAAGGACAGACTATGGCTGGTGGTGACACTTTTGGTTGTGGTAAGTATACATTAGTTAAACCCCTGTGGTGAGGCCTATTGTTGATGAATTGTTATACATTGATTCAACCAGTGAGGCCCTTTTAAGGGTGTGCAGTTTTTACATGTTTTCTGTTTTTAAAAAAAAGCTGAAAAGCCAGATCTAAAACTGTGCCACTATTCTCTTTGCAATAAACTGTTATTCAAATTTGCAATTGTACATTCCATTTTCTGATATTTTCAGTTGCATGTGGCCCTGGATCTTACTATGATAATGAAGAGAAAATATGTCTGAATTGTCCAAAGGGTTCCTATCAAGATGAATCAGAACAAATGATCTGTAAAACCTGTCCAACAAGCATGTCTACACTAGAAGATGGAAGCGTGCAACTAGTAGACTGTATTGGTGAGTACATTAATACAAATAGCTACCAATAGGTGTCAGTAGTGTGAAAGATACCTCAAACTTGCAGACTGTATTGGTAAATAGATTAGTACCAATATCCACAAATAGATGTCAGTTGTTTGAAAGAAGAAAGCCTCAAACTAACAGACCGTATTGGCAAATCAATTAGTACAGAATATTACCAAAAGGTGTCAGTGGTGTGGGTGACATTTTCTTTAATTCCCTAAGTGTGGGATACACCTACAAAACCCTGTTTTTTAATGCGCATCACCCACATACGCAATTTAGTTGTGATCATTCTTGGTTGTTGTGACAATTCTGTATGGAAAAGAAAGTCTGGCTCACATTGGGTTTGACATGCAATTGTTTTTGTTGTTGCGAACCAATTTTCAGATCATATGATATATATTCATTTGGATCTAACAGTGCTTTTAGAAAGCCTGAAGGTCTAATAAAGTTTGGTATGAAAAAGTTTAATGAGTGCATAATGATTATCAAAACAATGGCGACTTTATGGAGATACTATTCAAGAATGATGACAACACAAAATCGCTATCAAATGGTTACAAAATTCATATTTTATTCAAGACATGTGCCAAGTTGGTTCCAATTCAAGCACTGGGGTGGAACCTTGTCATCTGTGTCCAATTGGGACGTACCAAGAAGAGAATGGACAGTTCATATGTAAGGCATGCCCCCCAGGAAGACGGACTCGACAAGAAGGGGGCAAAAAGCTTGGGGATTGTCAAGGTAAAAGGCTGTGCTCCTTCTTTCTTACTATTTTTGAATAGAACAGTAATTATGGGGGGGG
>JAVSBT010302076.1:0-11924 GCA_033118115.1 Pharyngocirrus eroticus | reverse complement strand
AAATATGTGATTAAGGCATATTTTACTTGAAATAATTGTATGTTATATGACTTGGGCAATGACAGTGAAAGATCTTCACTTAGCAAAGGGATAAGAATCTTATGAAGATAAACAACTTTATAACATATATTTAACAATATGAACTACTAATGTCTAGGTATATTATACTTAATTAAAGTACATGTACATAATGTTTGTATTATGGACACTTATCCATATTTTTTCATGCATATTTTTCCAAACTTGACAACGGTCCCTAAAAGTCTTAGTCACCAAATATCTTTCAAAACATCCTAAGCATAATTTTCTTTTAAGTTAATGTGTCTTCTGATGTTATGTTTCAAGTAAACGACCTGAAATGGATTCATGATAATCTCAACTTTGTAAACTCAATAAGAGCCTTTAAGGAAAATGAAATTTATATCCCTGGTTATAATAGCCAGATCATTATATTGTGAACACAATGTCAGTAATGTAACTACTTTTTTATTGTAATATTTCTAATTATTTCTTTTTATTTACTTTTCTTTTTTTCTGTCTTTCAAATTGTAAAATGGTAACTCTTTTTTACCAATAAATTATACCTAAATTATGTCCTGACGACACATCAAATACTTATGTATTGAATGGTGAACAATAGACGTTTGTAGGAAAAATATGGAACTTTTTATTCTCATTTCATAACAGAAACAATTCAAATTGTTCGCCAAAATGGCTTCAGAAGGTTTGAAAAACTCTTCACATTGAACTTTGAAGATCTTCAAAAATAGGCATTTAATAGCAGAAATGCGCTTTTCATGATTTTAGTTAATTCAACAAAATAAGATGTGATTGGTTGACATTTTTCATTTCGAGCCTGTCTGTATGATGCAGGGTGCAAAGAAAGTTAACATAAGGAAATTCAATTAAAAAATGATAATATGTAGTATTAATTATTTACATAAATAAAAACTAAATATCAACAACAAAATGTATATCATGTTGGTGAAACAGTTTGAACACAACAAGCCTTTTACATCTAAGATTGTTTTTTAAGAACACAACACAGTTTCAAAGTACTAGTACAAGTTGGTTATCAATCAAAAGTGTTCACCCATAAACATATTTTTTGAAGGCAAAAAAACATATATATAACCATATTTACAATGTATTTATAGTACTTATTTTAATTATGTTACCAATAATAAGAAATTCTTGTGATAGAATATCTTCTGTGAGTCTGTAGACAACTATTTTTTTTTCATAATTTAACCACATTTACTATTATTTATCTTCCCTGTTTTACCAATGTAGTTGTAGAGAATGTCTTCACAAAAGAACCCTTGTGGATGTGGAAATTGGCCACCAGGTGGCGAAACTATCACGGCGATACCCTTATTTTACTCATCCTAGTTTGTCAGTTGACTCTTTTTGACAGCTGAAATTATACATAACGCTGGACTCCCTTTTATAAGTCAATTGACTCCACTAATTGACTCTGATCTGGCTCTCTGTGCAAGAGAAATTTGCAATATTTTCTTGTATCATACAATTATTTATCATTGGGGTATTGGTTCTATTGATACATTTTGGCATCAGCCATTCTTAATGGAGCTACAAAGTTAATGAAGTATCTTATATCTTTACTAAAAATAAAATACCTTGATCACTGCATTATGTATACAATGATAACCTACCAAATATAAATAATAATGCAATTTGCATAATCATATTGCACCTCCTGGGACCTTCTTGGAAATAAGTCTCTGACTTTTATGGGCTATCCCAGGCAAATGTTACTTTTAAATATGTCTTTTAATTCACTTTCTCTTTTTTTTATTATCACCACACTACTACTTACTGTATCATTTTTGTATCTTTATGACATTTGCTTGAAGATGAAAGTGACTGATGTTCCGCCGAGTGATTCCATGAATGAGGGGGATGGGGCGGGTAATACACCTGCTGTCAATACTGACTCTAGTAGCAATCACAGTAGCGATTCTGATGCTGAAATTAGTGCTAGTCCCGAATCGGTTGTTGTCTCTCAACAAAACCATGACTCCTTCGTTATCAACAATGAATTTATAGAAATAGCAGGCCCAGTTAATCCCCCAGAAGATGGCGCTTTACCTATAGTCAACTTTGAAAAGTTTTTCTGCTGTCCCTAGAAGTAGATATACTGATGATTTGTGGACTGAAGTTGTACAAGAAACGAATCGCCATGCAAATGATTTTTTAGCAGAGCAAAGAGAAAATTCAAAAGTGTTTTCAAGAGCTCGGGATTGGAAAGATGTAGCTACTGTAGAAATTAAATCTTTTGTTGGGCTTTTATTGAATATGGGTCTGATACAGAGACCAACAAATTTTTAAAATGTTGACAATTTAGAACATTCTTTTGCTCCTTTAAAAATGCCTGCAAACAACCAAAATTGTCAATAAAAGTTAAATACATAATGTAAATAAATTGTACCTTATTTTATGGGAAAAAAACGTCAACCCAGGGAAGTAATCTGAAAAAAAATCACTAGTAAAAGGGTTAAGCAAAGAGATTTAAACACAATAGGAACTTTTATAACTAAAGAAAAAAAAAGCTGAAAGATAGAATGAAATCTGCGGTTTGTATCACAGAAAAAACTCAAAAAAAATAAAAACTTCTACGTGACCTTTGACCCTAAGTATTTGGAAGGTTTTTTTTTAATAAACCAATACAAATACCACAGCATACCATGGAAGGGGAGGGGGGCTCTTCAACACTTTGGGAGACCATTTCTATTAAATGATTTACCATTTTATACTGGGCACAGATCAATTGGTCCAAATACACTACAAAACCCAAATGATTTATCAAACATTTGAATTTTATGAGCATGAGTGCTCATTTTCATCTTGCAGTTTGTTTTAAATTATTGGCCATGATTTGATCAAAACAGATAGATGGTGAATTCCAATCACTGTGCGTCATTGTCTTATCCATCTAGTAAATGTATTGAAATGAATTGAAATAAGTCAACTTGTCATGACATGAATAGATGCACCTAAATTTAGTACATAATCTGTCTCTAATTTCTAATGAATGATGACGTCTTTTGTTGTATCTCAGTGTACTGTGATGTACATTTATTTTAAGTGGGTTGAATGAGATATCCCATGAAATGATTTCTGTCGTTGTTAAAATTCACGAAAGATGACCCATTCTTGGCACAAAGGTACATCATATCACCCTCAGATAATTCTACTATCACTGATCTATCAATGTCTTCTGAACTTTCCCGATGCACTCCATAGTTGACATCAAATCTAAAGTACACCGACGATGATAGTACTGCTATAGGGTCAGCATTTTTAAATAGCCACAAATCTGTAATATACAGTTCTTCATTAGGACAATCAAAGGAAGAAAACGTGTTGTAATGAAAATAATAAATTCCAGCTATGTTACAAAAAAAGATGGAGTCACTACCAAATGAATCACCCTCATTGATCAAAATCCTTGGAAAAAGAACAGGATTGAGATCAAAGGATAAATAAGTCCAACTTGATGAAGCCATGGCAATAAAAGCAATAGGAGTGAAAGTCTTTGGTGAATATAAAAATCCATTCAAAGAGACTGTCTTCTCCACGGCGTTATATGTTGTATAGGGTGACAAAATATAAAATGTATCCCCTTTTACTAGTTCATGCATCATTGTCATGCTGATAATTTCTGAAAAAGACCTTTGAAGTCCGTTGAAATATGAATGATAATATTCATGAAAAGAAATAAAACCTGGACAAACCCCAGAGCAATAACTTTGAAACCTAAACTGGAAGTAATAATCCTTGGTATCTGAGAATTTTAGATTGAGGGTGAAAATATATATTCCATCTCTTGGAACAATAAATCGACCTGTAGTAGTATTAAAACAATTTCCTTCATTGATAGTAACGTCACTGAACTCAAGAAGGTTGTCATTCCTTACAATGGTATCGTTATGAGTTCTGATAGCTACAAATGCTATACTGGGTGAAAAAAAACCAGTATAACTGAAGATAGACATGGAAGTCATATGGGATTGTTCAGGCCCACTGACACCACCTGATAAGGTGGAAGATGATACAAATACTTTATCTCCATTTTCAAGAGAAATAAGAAAATAACCTGACAGTCTTTTTACTGTTGTTGGTAATTCAACATATCGTATACCAATGATATATTGTTCATCTATTCCTTGAGAATGAACAATTGTTACCACTTGAGTTGAATCTTTCCATACTGTCAAATTGATAGGTCCACCATACAAATTCGCCCCACTTAAACCGATGTGATAAATCCCTGTAAATGGAGCCACAAATGTGTTATCTTTAAAGTCTCCTCCAACATCAACACCAATGTAGTCTAAAGTAAGGTGATTATGTACACCGGTCCAATTGGTTGTCTTGGCAACAAAAATAGATACTCCTGAAAAAAAATAAAAAAATGTCAACTGTTGGAATCAGATATTTAGAGGAATACCTCACACACATGCATCGGACGTCATGAGGTTTTTTTCAGTCAAGAACACCAAAGTTGATTAACGATTCATATTCCATATCAATTGCTTTACAATTTTGATTGCAAACCAATCATTTATTATTACTTTGAACACATTTCATTTTTTTAAAAAATAAAATACATAATGAATACAATCCCCCAAACCGTATTTTTCAATACGGTAATTGCTTAAGAAAAAAGTTGTGGTTCAGAGAATATATAATTTAGATAGCTTTTATCTAAAATTGTATGGCTGCAAACTGAATAACGCAAAACTGTTTCCAGCCCTTAATGTAAAAACAAAGTAATGGACGTATAAACAGAAATTCAAAACTCTTCTTGAACCTTCTCTTTTATGTATGTAAGGGATTAAGTAAGGGGCCATCCATAATTGTCATCCTTAACTCAAGTGTACAAACCGTACACTGTTTTTCTTACCCCCCCCCCCCCCCCTAAAGTGTACATCAAATGTTGGTTTGGAAATACTGCCAATTGTATCGAATATAATGGAATAAAAATTGATTGTATCTGATGATAATTATGGATGGCCCCTAAGGGTGTATGTATGTATGTATTTTATTCTATCATTGTGACAAGTTCACTTTTCCAAATTTACATATTTATACAGGACATTAAAAACAGGAAATCAGGGCTTACAAGTCATTTTAAATATAATACCAAGAAAAAGACCAAATATTTGTATTACTATGAATTAATTAAACATAATAGTCTTTTAAAGAAGGCAGATTAAATAAACTTGGCAGTATGTCTTATGGCATCTTTGCTCATTATAAAAGCCAGTTTCAGTACAGTACTCTTATCTCTGAAGCTTGAGTTAATTGGACTCAAATCACTGTAAAAGGTTAATCTTTCGGTGGAATAATATTCGGTGGAATACCTGTACAATTCTTGATCTGGGATTCTATATCATTTCCTTGACATTCCAAGCCACCATGATCTGGCCTAGGACGATTACAGTGTCTCTTCCTAGTGACAACTTTGGTGTCACAATTACCACTTCTAGAGGTCCAGTCACTCCAAGATCCCCAATTCCCATTGACTGCAAAAGAAAAGATAAATCATATGGATCCTGACATTACTGATATTCCATAGAAGAAATGTACTTATTTTTAAAAAAAAATCAAAATAGATAAAGATAAAGCTAAAGTACAAACCAGGCTCTTCAATTGTGTAGCCAGGGAATCGAATAAATTCAGTCTCAAAGCCAGTGCCTGAAACAAATAGAGTAGATTATTTACCACAAACCAATTTTCAGATTATAGTCCTGTAATTACTTTTCCATTTTTCTTTCTTACAGAATTGTTGATAACAAACCTTCACAAGTTCCCACTTCTTGGTTGTGTTTCTTATCATCCATACAAGTTATGATTCTCTCTTTGTCACCATTTGGAAATCTATATCCAAGATCACATCTTAAAGTCACATTATCTCCAGCAAACATTGGGTAGTTACTTCCCTGAGCCAAACTTGCACGTTTAGGGATCCTCACAGGTTCACATTCAACCACTTAGAAAAAAAAGGAATAATGAATCTATCAGTACTTATGCTATTAATTTTCAAGATATTGCATGTATATAGAAATAAAGTTTTTTTCAAAAAAAAATGTTACAATAATCATGCAAAGAAATCTATATGTATATTGATTAGTTTCATAATTAGATAAAAGACTGCTCTTACTTAGGCCTACCATTTCGTTATCGTTTGCAAATAAAAATAATGTTTAACTTAACAACTATTGACCCTTACATTTTATTATTACAAAGTATGAAATTTCCATTGTTTCTGTCTCTGGTTGGTTTATAAAAATATTGTTGGTGTCATTTCCTGGAAAAAGTCAAAAGTCAAAATTTAAAAAATGATAATATAGCAGTAATTTGTTGATAGAAGTAAATGGGTTTCTTGTATACACAGAAGTATGAGATGAAAAAATCGGAATTAGAAAAATAAAATGTAAAATATTGACATAGGTCCTACCGTCCTGTGCATCTGCTATGATTTCGATTACTCTATCTTTCATATTCTTGGTCAAATCTTCTTTTGAAATCTGTTCATTTTCTTCAACAGTTTCAGCTACAGCAAAGTGTATCCACAAACTCCCTTTACTGAATAGAAAATAAGTCATATGATATCATAATTAAGGTATCTTGAAAAAAGTTACAACCATGATATTTTATTTTTCTAGATATTAGTTACTTGATACAAGTATTACAGTCACCTAGAATAGTATTGTTTTTGTTTAAGATCTTTGCTATGTGGTCCAAGGTAAAGGTAAATTCTACTAATGACCTTTATAAGGAGTTTACTTAATAAAGAGAAAGAGTAAAAAAAGGAATTGAAAAAACGGAAAAGCAGGTTCATCCTATTTATAAACGCAATGTTACAA
The DNA here is from genome assembly GCA_033118115.1 of Pharyngocirrus eroticus. NCBI lineage: Eukaryota > Metazoa > Annelida > Polychaeta > Saccocirridae > Pharyngocirrus > Pharyngocirrus eroticus. The sequence goes on along the minus strand of JAVSBT010302076.1, from coordinate 5,028 downwards.
AGATGAAGTAATTGGTATTTTTTGCTTTTTCGAGGTTTTCTCTTTTTTTATGTTGATTCCAATGATATTCAACAAGCTATGTTTGAAGAGTTCTACTGACCTGAAGTCTCTGATACTGCACAGTTCTGAGTGTTGTTTACATTCAGTCTGCTGTGTGAATTTTTGAAGACCTCTTGATAACTACAATTATATGGAAGAGAAATGCTATGATACTTAATAGAATACTTAAACCAATACAATACAGTTCAATCCTGAGAGATGGGTCTTCCTTGTTGTAAGTTGTACACTAACTCCAACAGAGAGCGCTACTAACCACTTCTAATCCTTGTTAATGTTACTGAATAAAAGCCTTATTTTTAAACTGGAAGCCTATGACATTAGACTCTTTTCAACATCCTAAGAGATGGGGGGGGGGCGGGTTACACTAATTGTAGATACATGCTTTAATCTAAGATGGCTGTTTGAAGCATTCAATTACATAGATTTCCTTACAATATTTGAGGCATATGACAATTGACATAGATACATTCTACAGGAAATTGCAGCATTGCCAAACCTCTTTTTGCATTGCAAATTTTTGACACACCATATACCTGACATATAGTTGATATATATTTGCCATAAAACAAAGGGTTGTTAGGTCTGTAACTGTGTGTGCTTATGTTGGTTTTATTTGTATGGGTTCTATTTCAATAATTATCATACTTTAATATTTGTATATATTTCTATCAGTTTATATATTCTTTATAACTCACATCTTTGCAAAACCAATCAGACATACGACTGTATTCTCTGGTAGTACTTTTACTCAGGCCTGCAGAAAATGTCAGATTTTTCATCCGTAGAGTAGAATTGTACACAACTAAAAATGGAATGGTGAGTGAATGGTTGATTAACAATGCATAAAAATAGTAATACCCAATGCAACCCCTTTTGCCTGTCACATCATAATAGACTGTAGACAGTTAAAACTGTCTCTCTGAACAAAACAAAGTCTTGACATTATCACAGGTTTAAGAAATATCTTCACATTACAAAAGAAACTGTTTTTTATAGAATTATGATATCTTCTTTTGAACTCAACTCATTTTCTTACAATATTGTCAACACTTTGATCATTTACCAGATATTGTCCAATGTGTAACCTGATATTCTTTTTAACAGAGACCACTTATATAATTTTGAAATTTCTAGCTCTTATCATATGTGTTGTTTAATTGGGCATATTCTATGCAGATTGCTCTTCCTAATATGTATCAGTAGCCTGAGTCTATGGCTACATTCTTTATCAATCGATTTGTATATTTCAAATAAAGAAATTTTACACAGATGAGCATTATTCAGTTGTTTATGATACTGTAAATGATATGACGTGGACTAAACGGATTTCAATGTTTATGTTCTGCGGACAATAGCCATCTGTTCTCTGATAATATAATTTGGACAGTGTAAAATTGTCTGGCTGTTATTATTCATTGATGCGTGTACATACAATTTGCTGGTATAGAAGGACTCTTTTTATGCTTAGCTTATACAGGACATAGATTATCTGTGGGTCTACAAAAAGTCTTTGTACCTGAAACACAAGGCTTTCTTTCATTCACGTCTGCTGAAAAGATAAACAAGTCATTATTTAAGCATACCTTGATAATAAACTTTCTCAGAAAAAATCTAACAGGAGAGATCAAGTTGTTTATTTCTATCTGTACTTTAATTTTAAAGTGTATGCTCTTTTAAAGTGCCTGCACCTTTTATACCAGTTGCTTTAAGAGTTTCTCGTATAAAGTATAGGGTAAGGAAAGCCATACTCGAGCCATGAAGGCCCATCAGGCCGGTGCTTATCCCCGTTTTTTCTGTAGCACAAGCGACTGAGAGCTTTCACCCCCCCCCCCCCCCGGACAGGATGCTTGTCTATTGCAGGTTACTCTCCCAGAACGATCCCGGTACCCATTAATCGTTTCCTGGGTGAAGAAGGGAAATTAGGACTAAGTATCTTTCCTAAGGACACAGACATGAGGCAAGGCCGGGGATCGAACCCTCAACCTTCTAATCTGTAGGCGCATGCTTTCTCACTGAGTCACCATGCTCCCTAAAAAGTATAGGGTTGTGGTATACCATTTCCTCACCTGTGGTGCAAGTACTTTAAAGTCTGCTGTTACATAACAACTAAAAACTGTAATTCTTTTATGAATATAATGATTAAATACAACTCACGTTTTGTTATCATGTTGATGACAGTGGTAACCAAGGCAACCAATGTGACAAGAAACAAAATACCCAAGAGAACACAAGCAGTTTTCAAAATGAAGACCAGGTTTGGGTTGGAATCTGGTTCTGAATGGCTGTAATTACGCACAAAACGAAAATCTTATAACTACATGTATGTGTTGAATGGTTTTTACAGGAACTATTCAGCAATGAATAGTTGCATGGTTTTCGTTCTATCCACTGTGTTTTATAAGCTCATCTTCATTTTCCAATGTTAAGAAATTCTAACTCCATGATAGCAATTATATAAAAGGATTGGATATCGACAGTCTAGAACAAAAACGGCTTAAGTCATTTTTTGGCAAATATGAGTTAAGACTGCCATTCTCTGCACAATATCATAGGCCACCTTTCTTTCTAGATATCATAATGATATTATTTTTTTTCTAGGGTTTCTGGGTACTTTAGTTTAGTGGCCTAAGTCATTAAATGTAATGAAACAAAGAATCCTAAAAGTGTCAGTCTGCCAGAAACATCAAAATCATAATTAGCACCATTTTATTTTACTTTTAGTGTATCCTGATATTTTTTCTTCTTGATAAATTAAAATAATTGACGTTTTTTCTAGATTATCTAAGAACGTCAAAAAATAACTTAGGCCATTTTTGCTCTAGAATGTCGATATGTAGAAATATAACGAAATGGTAAAAATTTATTTATCGTGTACATTAGGTTTAGAAAATATAGGTTTTATAGTTCAAAATAAGTTTTGAAAAATGTGATTCCTTTCCAGCTCAGTGAGTTTTAACCAAGTTTGAAAAATAACGATAACCTTAATTAATTCACAAAAGATTGATGAGCAGAAAGAGAAGTAGCTTACAACTGCACTGTTCTAATCTTATTAACCGGTCTGGTTTGATTAAAATGTTGAGGCTTCTGATGCTGGTGAACTTGTCTTGGGTATCTTTTATTCTGAGGTATCTGCCGTCTAGTGACAGTTCTAGGGTATTCTGTCTTCTGTGGTTTCTGTTGCCTAGTAACAGCTCCATCGGGCCTTGTCACGGGTCTCAGTTGCCCAGAAACACTTTTGGGGTACCTTGTGGTTATGGTTCTTTGTTGCCTAGCAGCAGCTTTGAGATGTGGTATTTTCTGAGTATTGTGTTGCTTGGTTACAGGTCTAGGGTATTTCTTCTGGTATCCTTGTTGCCCAGTTATTGTCCTCGGATATTTGATGGGTTGGGAACTATGTTGCCTAGCAACAGCTCTATAATTTCGTGTGTTCTGTTGCCGGACAACCTTTTCCTTATATCTGTTTTGGGGAGTTTCCACTTGTCTTGCAGTAACTACCCCATTTTGTTTCTGAAACCATAGCCATGTTCCTTGTGGGTTCCTTACTCTTGATCGAGGTTTATTTCCTCTCTGTTTCATAGTTACGGGAAAAGAATTTAAAAGCACCATAACAATTTAATTTCTTGGTTTATGATGTGACCTTTGCATAATTGAATATCCACAATTGTGTCAATATGCAATCTGACATAAAATAGGTCATAAAAGGAAGTTGGGCTAAGAATCTTAATATACTTCAAAGAAAACAAACAATAGCCAAATGGAAGGAAAGTGGTATGGATTAAGATCTTATAGAACATCCCTTCCAGTTTCAACATTTTTTGTTCAAGATTGTATTTTCTTTCACGGCAGTTTTTTTTCTGTTTAACATTCAATTTTTAGATTTGGTCAGTCCAATTTACCTGTACTGTATACAAACACTTTGTAAATTCCTATGGGGATTTAATATGGGAAATCTTTACTAGCAAATTTCATCTTCAACTGTCACTAGGGGCAGTACTGTTTGAATTATCAAAGTTCGACTTCAGCTTTTTGAAATAATTATATCTTTAGATAGGAATGCCACTTTGTTTTAGATTTCTGTGAAAAATCAGTTGTATTTTAGACAATAATATATCTCCATATGACTTTACGAGCTACCTGTTGTTGCCATGTTAATGATTAAAAAAGTGAATTTTTCATAAAAAGCTATCACTTAGAATATCTTTCAAAATACAGGTTTCGTCCATGAGCCTTTTCGATAACGAGTGTCTGGCTCCTTAACTAATACCATTGTACTATGATGCAATGATGCATTCTGCATAATGCTAATTCTAACTTGGGCAATGTCATCAGGTAAATGTACAGAGTTTGAAAATATACTTCCTGGTTGAATAGAATCTCTTCTAGTTTGATAATTAACATAATACAAGAATTAATGTAAAAGAGAGTTTGGATTTTAGCTTATTTTCCTTGTCCATATGTCCAAATTTTTCTGCAAAAAGATTCACTTGCTTTTTTAAAAAATGATCCTTCTCTACCATGCATATACATTTATCACATCCTAAAATGAATAATTATAAAAAATCGACACCAAAATTACTCGAATTGTTTGTAATCTAACATCATTCCCACTTAAAACAAAAAATGAATATAAAAATCTTATTCACCTGCACCTTTCTGTGATAAACCATCATGAAAGACCGAACAGTTGTGTACTAACAGTGTGAGGATTGAAACTTAGAAAGGTTTTAGGGGGCAGGGAAGCAGAACGAACAGCATACAGGTCTGGTGAATCTTGCTTGTCATCATTTTATGCGAGCTATACCTGGTGCAGAAAGTGATGATTTAGACACATGAATAACACTAAAACAAGTAATAAAACTGTAATTAGAGATTCCTGATTAAAAATTGATCCACACTGTAAAATTGCCGACTAGCGTTACAACATGTTTAGCGCTTTTTGCCGCTTAGATTTTGTCTCATTGTGTTTAA
>JAVSBT010301965.1:0-11925 GCA_033118115.1 Pharyngocirrus eroticus | reverse complement strand
ATAATAATAATAATAATAATAATAATAATAATAATAATAATAATAATAATAATAATAATAATAATAATAATAATGATTATAATAATGATACCTTTATCATTATAGGGTAAAACTTTGGTATCATACAACATTTATTTTCGAAGGGCCCTCTAAAGGGTACCATATTTGCTCTTATACCTACACCTGTTTGACTAGCACCCCTCTAACCTGCCCATATAGACATATAGGCACCAGGTCTTGAAAAGCCGGCGGGTTCTAGGTCCCATTTGGCCTGTCAGACAGTGGTGCCAAGTTCATATATTACTTTATATTCTAGACCTAAACATCTATCAAACTTTAAAATAGGGCCCCTGCTCAAATAAGGGCTGGTTTGTACAACTGTAAAGTATTAGGTTCAAATTTCCTTATTCCATCTGAAACATTTTTGTGTGAACATTTGGCTGTATAGAAATGGTGTAAAAGTTTGGATTGTCGATAGATAGAATAATATCTTATGGTGGTATTAAACCAAAGGTTTTAACCTAACGGACTATATTCTACTATTTAACGACTGAATTCAATACCTAAGAATTATGGTTTTATAGAGAACAATACATGCTGTCACTCACAAAACCTGTTTTATTAGTCGTGTTTTGTCTAACTATATGATGATGCCTACCTATGAATCAATATTTAAATCAAATAAAACATGTTAATACATGCGATATCGCTCACTAATGTTCTAGCTGAGGTTTGATAATTTTTTAGACTCGATGATAATTTTAAAATCGATGATAATTTTATTTCTATGTGTTATCTAGGTGACAGGAAAGACAACATTGCTGTAGAAAACAAGGGACTCTATCAACAGTTCCTTGCATATGCAGATATTCTTAAAGAAGTTTACAAAAATAATTTTAAGAAGGTCCCTTCTGTATCATGTGATGGAGTTCCTACTATGTTTGATGTCACTTCAAAATTGTACATGGATGTGGAATGTACTCCATTAGAGATGAGATGTACAAATGTGAATTCTAAAACAAATAAAGAAAACCATGAACAAAGCAGGAAACGACGAAAGAGAGCAAAAAGGGAAAAAAATTCTGATCTTGAAAATGTAGGTGGGCAAATTAAAATGCCAGGATATAGAGAACCAATTCCAAGTACAAGTCACAGTTCAAAAGACCAAATTGACATTCAGGAAACCAAACCTACTATCATGAATACATGTGGTGTCCAGGAAGAGGAAACGAAACAAAGTAAACATGATAGACAAAAAAACAACAACTCAAACACAACAGAAAAAGAAAGGCCCACAAGCACAGCCTACATATCAAGACTTTTTACTAAAGCTTATAATCCTGAGATGCTTCCAATACTTGTTGAAGCTGAAGCAGGAGTGGGGAAAACAACACTTTTTCACCGCTTGGCTTTAGAATGGGCAAATGGTTCTACAGAAATGAAACAATTTACACTTGTCTTTCTTATTCCACTACGCAAGATTAAAAGCAATAAGCTAGAAGATATTATCTGTGATGATTTAAAACTACTGATGCCAGATGAAAAATCTGATTTGAAAAGATGTCTAGAATTATGGAGAGGCAAGATCCTCTTTCTGATAGACGGTTTAGATGAAGTCGTATTAGCAAAAGATAATGATCTCACAAAATGGTTGCAAGGGAAAGGGAAACATGTATTCTGTAGCAGTAGGCCAATGCTACGAGACAATAAAGACAAACAAGGGCACCATAAGATGGATCATTATCTTCTTGTTAAACTTCTCGGATTTTCAGATCACACATTGATGAAATACATCAACCAGTACTTCAGAGAAATTGAAGGAAGTGAAGAGAATATGGCAGAAACTGTCATGAAAGAATGTAGTAGACATTTTTATTGCAGATCATTGATGAAAATACCTCTGTATGCAGGTCTCCTATGCTTCTTGTGGAAAAGCTATCAAAATGAATTCCCAGATACAGCAACTCAGTTAATCAACAGTTTTTTGATAGAAATCTTGAATAATTACCTGTCAAGATATTTACATCCAGCTAACCCTTGCAACAATAATCTTCATATGATGACATCCACGGAGAGGGTGCAATTCTTAAAATCGCCAATGGAAAAAACTGTCCCTCCTTACATACGCAGTATTTTAAAACGAATATCACAGTTAGCATACACAACCTTAATGGAACACAAGGTGATATTTACTGTAAAGGATGCAGATGACAGTAACCTCTCATTGGCAGACCTTACCCATATTGGTCTGTTTACAATAGAGGAAGAGGACGGGTCGCTAATCAACTTCAGACACAAACTTTTTCATGAATATTTTGCAGGCCTGTACCTGACTCTACATGGAGGTGACATCTATACACTTTTCAGCGATTCTAGAGACGAAATCCTTGCCAGGAGCCACATTCTTCAAAATGCCTTCTTTTTTGCTGTTGGTTTTTGTGAAGACACATATGAAAGGATTATTTTTGCCTTGAATTACTCACTGCATTGATCAAATACTTGTCCGTATTGTGGTCTAAAGGGTCATGTTCGAAATAAGCATTGCGAATGTTATGATAGATCCACAAAAGAATTTAAGATTAGCCATAAATTGTCATGTGAGAATTGTGAATGTTTTGGATCAGAGGATGATCAGACCTGTGACAGATGTGAGGATATAAACTTGGGTAATAAACATGAATTTGACATTGAAAACGTTGGTGATTGTGAGTTATGTTACGAAATGGCTTGTGCAATGATTTACCCTAAATCTAAGAGAGGTAGAGCTTCATCATTAAATGAAGATATAACAGATCTTCAAGTACTCTCCTTTTTTGTTCAATTAAGTTTTGAACACCATGCAATGGGTGACGATGAGGACATTTTGATGAATTTATCCAGACTCCCTGTCCATTGTTCTTCGGCTCATTCCTTAGCAGCTGTTATGTATACACTGCAGACAAGGCAGCATAATTCAGGGTCAAGGATAACTGAACATGTTAATCCAGAAGAAAGGAATGAAAACAAACCAGATTACAGGGACACAAGGGAAGGGAAAACAGATGGAAATGAAATGGATAACAAGGAATCAGATAAAGAAGAATCAGATAAACAAATCACAAACACAAAAAAAACAGATGTAGTTGGAACAAAATATATACAGAAAAATACAGAAAAAAACCAAAACCCAGTATCAATTGTGCTAATAGACGGGCCTGTCATTCATATTGACCAATTACTTTGTATCTTGAATGAATGCAGAAACAATGAGGACATCAAACACATGACATTAATGAAAGCAGGTCAAACTCTCATCACAGAAATCTTGAATAAGAAATGGAAACATGTGAATAAACTTGGATTTGAAGAGTGTGGCATTGTGGTACCAATTCAAACAGTGGTGCGATCATTTCCAAGTACTGATGTTGTCTTTTATGATAAAAAAACATGGGAAGAGGGAACAATGGATACGGGCAAAGATGATTGTGGTGAACCACTGCCGAATATGGCAGTAATTCTTAAAGTCCACAACAAAGATAACGAAGAAGAGGAAGAAGAGGAAGTAAAGGAAAAAATGATTGTTGATAATATAAATCCATGCTTTGGGTTCTCTGTCTGGTGCCAATTTGATGAAGTTAACGTTGTTAATGTCAGTGTAGAGGAATATGTACAACACTTGCCAGCTGATATTAAGAGATGTATACCTAGGTCAGTCATCAAAGGAATCTGTGAAATGGATGAATGTGATGATGATGGGATGATATCTGCTGTGATGAATGAGAATGGAATACAATGGAAGCATCATAAAGTTGAGAATGAATACACACTCAGTGATATTGAAACGCCCCTTGTCTTTTGGGAAACGGAAAAAACATTAAAACTTACAGGGAATGTCGTTGCAAGCGAACATATGACCAATATCCTTGCAATTGTCAGGAAGGTTTTTGTAAATACCATGTCGCGTCTTATTATACATGACGCAGGGATCGATATCTTCAGTCAACTACTTAAGATAAAATGGCTTTGTATTGATACAATCTGTTTCAACGATTGTGAACTAATCGTCCCTGTGGACGTCATTGCAGAGAATATGCCAAATGTCAAAAACATTGTGTATGAGCCTGTGTTTCCTGATACTCTGACAAAAGGACACAGATTTACACAAACTCAGACCTCTGGTACTCCACGGGAAATACATTTGGAAGAAAAGCTATCACTGACCTTTATACATGAATATATGGATATAGACCTGCTGCAGGGCATGTATTACATAATTCCAGAATATCTAAATGCAGACAATGCGTGTCAAATGTGTACAAATACAACCTATAGACATATACATGTAGTTGTGAGGACACTTCTAGTTCATGACGGATACGATTTTTTGAAAGGACACGAGTCTTTTATTGAACATTTACTGTGTAACTCGGAGAATGTCAAATGCTACGGTCTGCACCTGCGCACCCCCTTGTAATCTGCGTGGCCAATGTTTGGAACGTTTTCATACTGAGAAAGCAAATGATTTGGCTATGATCCATGAACAGAACCCTAACCTCAAAGAGGTGGTACTCTATGTCATAACCGATCTACAAGAGACAATTTCAACAGTCTACAAGACATTAGCAGTATTACAGGGTAGTGGACAGCAATGTAATAAAACCTCTATTGTCTTTGAGTGTAAGTGTGAATTCACACTGAAAGATCAACAAGGGAGGAACATCACTGATTACTACTCAAGACTGAAACCTATTGAGATATCATATGACAAGGTCCATGCTTGGTGTTGTAACAACGTTGAAGGATTAAACGAACAGGAAAATTTTGTATTACATCATCATAAAGCACATAACGAAACAGGAGAGGAAAGAGACACATCTCATAGCCTTCCAAAAGAAAAGGTCATGTCATGGATGACTGGATACCATGTGTCAACATTAGATCACATGGAATCTTCTGATGACATCAATGTAACATGTTCTATGCTTCGACAAACCATGATGTCTGTCAAGTTCACCAGATGTGAGATGTGGGATGGTTTAAAGAACAACCTTCAGGACTAAAATCTATAGTAACATTCTGGAACTGAAATGCTCTCAACTATGACTTTAAAACGGTAGATCTACTTTAACATGTCAATTCAGAATTCAGAGTTGGGCAACATCTGTACAATGATAGGTGAATACGACACATGATCAATCGTATGTTAAAAAAATGAAAAAAAATGGCAGTTTTACTCACTAAACTATTGTTATATACTTGGGTAATGAAATATTCACACATTTTCTCATTTTGAAAAGAAGTTTGGTCATTTCATCAGCTGATAAACATCAGTTTATATAAAATTATAATTTTAAAATAACTTTTTATCATGGATAGTGGTCGTAGCACACTGGCTACGTTAAAGCAGTTGAAGAGGGATTAAGGGAAGAGGTATGGACGACAAAGCTAGACAAAATTCCAAAATAACGGATCATTGGAGTCAGTTTAATCTAATTAATTGATAGTGCATAGGCTCTTAATCCCCGTTCCAATATTCTATGCGAGTCAGATGCTAACGCCATTAGTCACCAGCTATGGACTACCATAGTCAGGGAATAATTACAATTACTACAGTCAGCCCATGATTTGTCTAAGGTCTATATCTAAGATATTGAAAAAATAATTTTATTGTAAAGTAACTCAGATTTAGTTTCTAGAAATAATATGTGTAGTAACTTTATAAAGCAATGATCACCCTAGTATTTATAATGGTTCATAGGAATTGCATTTGTACTTTGGTTTAGGATTATTAATTTAAAGGGTGACTTTTTAATTTGACAGACGGCGAATACTTCTTTAGCTCTTTTTTTTTGCCTTGACTTTCCAATATTGTCGAAAATTGGTGATTAAATGTAAACCAAGAAAAATGTTATCTTTTAAACCAAAACAATGGGTTGTGCGTTAATATTTTTATTCAGTTTATATAATCATGTAAGAACACAACAATATCCTATCACTCTTTTTTAGTTTAGTAATCTTAGTCTGCATTCATAAACACTGATTGGCTTGTCTTTGTGCTAATAAATTATATTTTTGAAAATGTCACCATCCTAAGAACTATAAGTTCATCTTGAAGTTCAATCCTACAAATGAAATATATGCCCTTAAGTGCTGATGTGAGGGATTTGATAATTGTAAGTCTGATATAAAACAGTGGTGACACAGGTACTGAGGACCTACCAGACGTGATACATACATGCTGTGATGTCACACACAGGTGATGAAGACCTTTCCACTCATGAAAAGGGGTTTTGCTGTACCCCCCTCTTTTGGATATTTGCCCATAGTGTTTGTGTCACTTAAACAAACGTGCCATATCTCCATTCGATTTATCTGTTCTGAATCCTAGTCGTCCTATTTCTTTATTTGGAAGCTCTGCCTTCATTTTCACTAAAAAGCTCTTTTGATTTGTTGTCTGTAGCATAAATCTTCCCGTTGAAAAAGACTTCTACAGAAGAAACATTCTTTATCCCTTTATAATATATGTATTCCAACCTTTCCCCTTCTATCCAATAGAACTGTACCCCTACAACTACTAAATCCTCATTCCACAAAGTCATGTATTTACTACAGCCTGTCTTCAGCGTTGCTTTCATTTCCAAAACCATGGACTCGAACCTCACACAAACCCCATCCTTTGGTTTACAGTACAGTTGGGTGTTACACACAACCAAAGTTTGTATCTATTTTGGACAATACCTTGTTGGATATCACTTGAATATCTCATAGGTCACCTCAACTTTGTTTGACGTAGAAGAGCCATCACAATTAAAAAATCTACTTGCTCACACGACGAATTTAAATAGTTTAAAAGCTATTTTTGGTATGAAACACACAATGTTGTTTCCCCATACTTTCTAAATTGTGCTCAGAGCAATTTTTACAGGTCGATTAAATCTTCTTGAATCATTGTGTGTTGTGTCTTTTATGCCAGTTCCATGTCAACACGTTCCACATACAGTTTATCAGTTATCAACCTTATTCTTATTAGCGTCCATGCCAGAAGTACGTTCTTAAATATCAGATCTCTATTTCGTGTCTCATCCGAATTAGATGAGTATTTTTTATAACGTTTCCAAGAAAAAGATCATAGGATTTTTACATCTTTCAAACATTTCTTTACAAGTTTGACTATGTTAAGCTAAGCTCAAGATCTTCATTAGCAAACAAGGGCAAGTATTTGTGTTCAAACACATAGGGTAACGCCCTGTCATACTTTCATGGAAAAGTCACGTCAAACATCCAATCAGAAATGACCCACTCAAAATAACCCTATACCCCCCCAAAAAATGAAATAAAGTAAATCAATTGATTTAAGAGTATAAGTGTATTGGATCAAGTGGGGCAGGGTAGTTTTATTGCATCGATTCATTTCAATTCAATTAGATAAGGACCGTGAAAACGAGGATCTTTTGACCATGGTAAAACAACATGTACTGGTGTGATGTACTTCATAAAAGATAAAGTATAACAGTTCAAATATAGTCGTCAACTATACATGGGTACTTATAAAAAATAATTTCAAGTCGCAATAAACATAGTCTATAAAGTGGTTATAACAATTGAAACCCAAAGAAGACTGGTTCTTTGTCATATATTTGCTCTAGTGTTGTACATGTTAAAGACTATGTGAGTCATCAGTGTAACGGGGTTATAATTTTAACCTTTTAGGCTGGTACTATGTTGTATCTTTATGCATGAGTTGCACTGAAAACGAGGCAGAGAGATTTGGGTATGCGACTACATGAGTCATGTGTTGCTTGTTTCCGGTTTGAAACAGTAGTATTAAACAGGAAGATGGCGGGGTTGATTTGATCAAGATGTTTTTGCACAGGTATGTATGCAATATTAGTTTTAAAAGAACTCTTTAAATGTGTGTAATTCAGTTCATTATAGTTTTACAAGTCGTAATGTCTTCATGAAAAGCCTTTCAGTTCGGGTATTGTGCTCTTTTTGAAAGAATTAAAATGATGCGTCGTAATATTATACCAACAGGTACGAAATCATTAGACCAAATCGCTTGCCCTGTATAACTACCAGACCCATTGAACATATAACGGGTACTTACAATGATTGTGGAAACCAGTCAAAAACTTTTATGAAAGTAAAAAAAAGCACAGTCACTCTGATATCTAATAGTTTTGTTTGGAAAGAAAAGATCAAACAAACATATCTACTTTGAAATAACATAGAGTACGAACGTTAAAACTTTGTATACGCCCCTCTCCACTACAAATTCTACAATAGGTTGACTATAAAAACATCATTCTTGAAAGAAATCAACACACTACTTTATCAAATCCCAAACAAGTTCACTCATAAAACTTTGCAAACTGGTAATGTTTTCGGTTGTGGGGATGTTTAGTGTTAAAATGTAGTCAATAGTAGACTGGTGCTTGTACATCACAAGCTGGTGTTGAGCTTTTTTTTCTTCACCAATAGTTTAACCTACATAAGTGGGAAATGGCAAACACTGATAATTTGGTTCCTAAGAATCTACGATTGAATACAATCTATCACATGAAATAACCAACAACAAAAAATATCACTAATTTGCTAAAAGGGGTGTAATCAATTAGAAAACTCATTTAAGTTAATTGTTTATATAATCCTAATCACTACATATAGTTTCCAAAAAAAGGAGGAAATGGGACTTGATTACAATATAGAAAAGAAATATTCAATTGAATAAAAGTGAGAATTATCCACCAAATCTTTCTCTCTTTTTTACTTCTGCATGTTGAAGTGTTGTGCCAGGACTTGCAATGTCAATGGAAATGTATACTGGTATGCATGACTGATAATTTATTCTATAATTTTATAATTTGTTCAGGTCCATGACATTGAAACACATAAGGCATGACCGAAGACCTGGAGTCTGGGTTGAAGGAATTAAAAAGGTACTGTTGAATTACTATTCGTTTATGAATAAATTAAAAAAATGTTATGATGATGACATGTCTAACAATAGGCCATCTTCTTCTACATGATTAATCTTTATTTTTCAAAGTGGTTATAATTATAGTCGTTACTCTTTTTTAAAGGCTTTCAGATGATAATCTTATAGAGTTACTTAGAAGAAATCGTAAGACATTAGTTAATCGGATTATCTTAAAAGATGGTCTTTTGGGTCAACTTGATTCTAAATGTGTGATTACACATAGAAACAGAACAAGAATTCAGGTATGTATTGTCTTGCATTCTGGCTTATGAATTGTTATGTTGTTCTTTCTATCGTTTTCTGTTGACAGTCAAACACAAACATCTTTTATTTTATCTACAGTGCTCTTATCTCTACTTCATAATTATTTTGTTATCATAGCATTAGGTCATTGCCCAATAGTAATCAAAATATATGATGTTTCATTTATAGTCAAAGGGCTCTGAGGAGGAGCAGAATGAGGAGTTTTTGGACATCCTACTAAGAAAGGGTAAGAATGAAAAAAATCATTTTTTTCAAGTTCTCCTTGAGGAAGACCATCGACATGTGCTACAAGCAATCATTGATGAACAAGGTATTGTATTATTTTCATAACTATTCTTGAATTGGAACAATGATGACATTTTAAAGTTTTATTTTTCAAAATTATAACCAAGAAGCTCATTATAAGAATTTGAATAAACGATAAAAATGACACAGTCACACTGCATTCACTGTATTTATTTGTCTACCATTTACAGAAGAGCACTCAAATAAAGAATCAAATGCTGCATCAGCAGAAGGGGAGCAAAAAGACATGGGTATGTCGAATATAGGAGAAAGTCTGTAGAGTGATATTATCAGTTTGTAAATATATAATTAATTACTGAATTTATTTAAAACATTATCCAAATGATTGGCAATGTATCCATGATGCATAAGACTGATAAATTTGGAAACTATACACAGATTTATTCAAAGAGAAACAAAGTAGATTTAGGGATATTTTTCATTTTGGACTTTTATTCGATAAATTAACTTGATGTAAATTCATGGGAACAATCTGTTTAACATCCATTATATAAAGTTAAAACGCATTACTCACAGTTAAAACAAATTAAAAAGCAGGAGCTTTCATTCCCTATCCAGGGAATTTTATCAACAGGTCTTTTCCTGTCACATGACACTAGGTATCATGTGACTGGAAAAGACCTTGGTAGATCCGGGGAAGGGTGTGCCTGCCTTGGTCACGATTCAGGTCTGGTTTGTATTCATTAATCTCTATGGCCTCCAGGACCCCTCTACTGAACCACTCACTCTCTCGAGCAAGGATGTCCACCTCCTTTTCTAGGTATGGCCTTTATTTGTCATGTGTTGTCCCACTGGTGAGGACTGGCGTTTATGCTCGGAAAGTCTCTGTTTCAACGCCCTCTCCGTCTCCCCCACATACTGTGCTGGACAGTCCTTGCATTTTATATTGTAAACAACTCCTGTTTTGCTAAGTCTGTCCTCTTTATCTTTGGGGTGAACCAGGATGTTGCGGAGAGTGTTTCTTGGGACCAAGTGGACTTTAACATCATTATTATCAATCCACTAAAAACAAGTGAAATAGATCATAGTATCAAAAGCCCAAGTTTATTCTCTCTTATAGGGTAATCTTGCCATTTATTTAGTTTCTGTAACAAATTATTACTTTGGTTCTAAGTTTTATTCTTATTTTGAAAACATTTCATTCCATATGTATACTCATATCAAATCAGCGAAAATGAAATTACAGATAATAAATAATTCTAATATTTGTTGTGATTAAAATATCATACAAATATGTGATTTACAACCAGTAACAGCTGATAATTTTATATTCATGACATAATTAGGAAGAAATTAACAGATAATTGACAAATTTAAGTGTACGGAGATACTGCATTCTTTTGCTCAGTTATGAAAGCTAGAAATGATACAGCCTGAATTTGTATTACCATCTAATTCACTCTTAAACCTGACACTACATTGAAATTCTATGCAGTGTTTTCCATGACCACTAAAGCTGAAACTTCAGCAAAAATATAACTGATAATTAGATTATGAAAGAGAAAGAAACTACGATTTATTTGAGGGTTTTTTCTTCCAGGAAACAAAAGCAAGAAGAGTTCTGAAGAAAACAAAGGACTCTATCCACAATTACTTGCATATGCAGATAGACTTAAAGAAGTCTACAAAGAGAAGTTTAAGGAGGTCCAGTCTGTATCCTGTGATATGTTTGATGTCACTTCAAAGTTGTATATGGATTTGGAATGTACTCCATTAGAGCTGAGGTGTACAAATGTGGATACTCAAACAAATAAAGACAACCTTGAACAACGTAGAAAACGACAAAGGGTACATCCAAAAGATAAAACTCAATGCAAAAGAGCAAAAAGGGAAAAAAGTTCTGATCTGGAAAATGTAGGTGGGCAAACTAAAATGTCAGGATATAGAGAACCGATTCCAAGTATAAGTCACAGTTCAGAAGATCCAATTGACATTCAGAAAACAAAATATACAGTTATAGATGCAAGTGCTGTCCAGGAAAAGGAAACAAAACAAAATCTAAATGAAAGGCAACAAAAAGAAAACACAACAGAAGAAGAAAGACCTACAAGTACAGCCCAAATATCAAGACTTTTTACAACAGCTATTAATCCTGATAAGATACCCATACTTGTTGAAGCCGAAGCAGGAGTGGGAAAAACCACACTTTTCCATCGCTTGGCCTTAGATTGGGCTGATGGTACTACAGAAATGGAACAATTCACACTTGTCTTTCTTATTCCACTACGCAAGGTTAAAAGCAAGAGGCTAGAAGATATTATTTGTGATGATTTGAAACTACTCAGTCCAGATGAAAAATCTGATTTGAAAAGATGTCTATGTTTATGGAAAGATCAGATCCTCTTTCTGATAGATGGTTTAGATGAAGTAGTATTGGCCAAAGATAATGATCTCAC
>JAVSBT010301854.1:0-11928 GCA_033118115.1 Pharyngocirrus eroticus | reverse complement strand
GTATGGCTATCCTGTGGACTATGGTGTATAATCATGCATGATTTACTCGCTAAAAAGACGTTTTAAGATGATTTTAAAAAAAGAAAAAGAAAAGTTGAAAAGCGAATTTTACCCTCGGTCGTGTCCAACGATCTACAAATCAATTTGGTATGGCCTTATATATATCCTTTGTAGCAATTTTATATTATTAAAATTTCTCAGTTCTTGATTTAACTTATGTAAAAACCCAGTTTCAAGTGAATTATTTATATACTGGCTTTCAACGAAAAACGGTTTGGATGCTCACAAGCCCATAGCAGTGTTCTCACTGTTTCTAGTAATGTAAAGCTTTCATGGTCAAAAACTGACCTTGAAAGTGCATTTGCGAAAGTACAGTAATATATATATGAAGGTTCTGACGCGAATATGATGATGATGATGATTGTGTCATTTTATGATTTTACCTCTTGTCATTACAAAATGTTGGTTGTTTGAAATGACAGAGGAGGGCTGAGAATTTGTAGTTGCAGTAATTTTTATCACTTCGAGTAGTCATGTTTTCATTTTGAAAAGGGATAATACTATTCTAGGTCAGGATACAGAGAAATATCAAATCGTGTCTTAGGATGACTATATACTTTCATCCCATTTGCTGAGAAATATCAAATCACGTCATAGGATGACTATATGTATATACTTCCATATCATTTGCTAAGAAATATCAAATGAATACAATGACGATAACGCTTTCAAAAACGCAATAGAAAAGTGGGCCGCTTCAGCGCCTTTTAGACCCTTAGCTCTGTGAACAAAAACGTCATAAGTAAATACTTACTTTGATAGTCTCTTTTTGTCTGTCAGAAATCACTTTTTTAGAATAAAGACTTGCCAATAAACCATCTTCCAAGTTGATCGTGTTCACTATTGTTTCATAATTTACTTGCAATAAGTCTTTGATTCCTTCATGATGGAGACCTTTTGATTGGCTTCACAAAGAGAAAAGAAAATTAAAGTTGAGAAGTAAACATGGTATCCAGAGCGTTTGTACACACATCCTGTTTGATATAAAAAAAACCTGGATCACACACTGAAGATCGTTTAATAAAATATTTTAATAATTTAAAATCAACATCAAAATTAGTAAAATAATGTTTAAAACCTTCCACTGGTTATAAACAATGTTTATAGGATTAATTTAGCTATTTTATTTCATAAACAGAGCTGTAAAAAGTTGTTTTTGATGGATTCTTTTCGAAGCCAGCGTGAGTGATAATATCATAAATATCTCAATACAAGAAGAATACACATCACATGTATCACTAAAAGGTAGGTTGTTCCAAGTAATATTCATCCATCGCGGCATAACAGGTGAATTTACAAATAACCCTGTCAAATGATGGTAAGAAATATTTTTGATGATCTCAAAATGACAGGTCAGGGAATAATTTAGTTGGTCATATTTGTACAGCAGAAGTGCTAATCAAATTTTAATTTTGTATAGGTAAAATACCCTGTCAAATGATGTACTGTATTGTGATTTTGCAACCATGTATGTAGTTTGGTTTATTAATTTATATTATGTTTTTATAAACACCTTTCATAAATATACCTAAAAGTGAAATTCCTTTTCTTAGATGTGTATAAAATACAAATGTTGATATTGATCAAACGATATTTTGTGGTGTGCACAAGGAGACTCTGTGTTGTGTACATGTTACATAGGCTCTGTGTACATATGGGTTTGATCAAACCGTCTGGTATTCTGATTTTAAAATGATCAACAAATCCATGTCTTACCATTATATTGACTTGAATTGATAAAGACATGACTTAATATGATAAATAAATACCTCCATAAGTTCTTGAACACAGATAGTGCATCAATTTTTCTTTTCTTTGCTTCTGCGGCCATTTCTCATTTGTTCATAACCATGGACCTGTCAATCATAAAGAAATCGACTATTAATCCATTCTCAAAGAGATAAGCTATAGTAATGTTGATGTGTTATAAAATATGACTCAGCGTTAATTGATAGAATGAAACAACATGCAATTTACCTGTTCTACGTTGTGGTTTCTCTTTCACAGGACCATTTTTTCTAATTTCCCTTTTGTTTGGTAATAAACGGAATAACAAGTGAGAAAAATACATGCTAGTAGTCTCAACGATAAGTGTAACTACCCGTTACATTAAGGTTTGGTTGTATCAAAGAACTCGTGTTGAAATTCATCGATACAAGGTCCCTAACTGTCTATGTTGAGAATTGAATTAAACAGTTTGCAAATGGTTGCTAATCTTAAACTTTGCCAACGATAAATTTATGAGATAAAAAAACAAATACAAATGCATTGGAGTCACAAGGTTGAGTCACAAGGGTGGACGGACAAGGGAGCATTCATTATTCTATAAATTATGATTGTGACTTGAGACTGAGAGTGCCTTGAGTTATTCTTCCTTAATTCAATCATTTCCAATGATACTCAGCAGGAATCATAACTTGTGATTTTACTTTTACAAAAGACTTTTTATTGGTTTTTTTTTTATTAAGTTCTCCTGACAAGAAAGATGAATAATAAACAAGCCTGAAAAAAATGTTGATTGTGGATGTGTAATTTAAATGGTACATGATTAACAAGGATAAACAGCAAAAATTCACAAAGATGTCTGTTTATTTGAGAAAATGTTAAGTTATTTGTATTACTTTCTCTAAACATCATCTGCTAAATATCATTCAAGGTCATACACAGGTGAAGATCACGTACCAAAAGTACCTTCATTTGACAATATTTCTGAAGTTTTGTTCAATTTGCTTTTCCTTTTTTGTGATTGATTTTTTAACTGATTTTTTTCCAAAGTTGTCAATAAAAAAAATTGCCTCGAGTGACAAGGTGTCATCCGAGGCAATTTTGATTATTTTAGAGTCTCAACAAAATATTTACCAAAAATGAATAGCTGAACAAAAAAGCTAGGTTTGCTGGCCTATTTAAATAGTGGAAACAGGGACATGTAAAGAAATAAAAACTTTTTCTGAGTAATGTACACAAACAGTAGAAACATAGACATATATAAAGCATTAATGGAAACATAGAAATTAAAACAGTGACCAACTGTACACACAGAATACAAAATAAAGAATATAAGTTAAATTGTTCAATCTTTTGTTTTATTTTGCATAATGAAATAATAAAAGAGTCCAACAAAATAAGATATGCGATTGGAACTTTATTCAGCATATCATCTCTATTGTGATATGAATATAACTTACATAGAACATACATGATGTATTGTATTTCAAATATTAGTACATTATGATTGATATTGAGAGCTCCATTGTATATGTAATGAAAACTCAACACATGTAAACCTAAACAAAGTCTGAATAATAGTGTTGTAAAGCAAGCAATATTGTCCCAAGGTTTTAAATTAGTATTATTCAAATGTTTGCAAAGACATTTGTCATGGTCCATTTCTAAAGAAACATGAAAGATTTTGTATGACATATACGCTAAGGGAACAATAAATAAATTAATTAATAATTAATCTAACCAAACATCAAATATGAAGACAGACTTATTAGTCATATGTTAACATTGAACATGTATGTAAGTTATATTATAACACATTAAAAAAATCCAAGAAATGACTACAAGTATCTTGGATTTTCAGTATGTAGTATCAGCTCTATAACTTCATTGTATTTACAGAGCAAAGAAACCACTGCTGCAATCCACTATATACAGCACCATCCCCTAGTGGAACAACTCCCCTGGGAAGATCATCGCCAAGAACACTAACTACACTTTCAGGAGTGATCTTGAACGTTGTCCATAGTGCTGCTGCACCCAACCCATTAGCGTGTTGCCCCACATGGGGATTTGCCAATTATAATTCAAGACAAGACAGTACGAATTTTTTTTTAAATATTATATGATCGCTTACATAAAACAATGTTAGGACACATGTTAGCCACTTTCTCATGTGTGACCCACTCGCCTTGTGACTGTAAATACTGACAATACAATCTTCAAATTTATATTGCATCTTTTACTGATATCTGCAGAATCAGAGGTGGCATCAATGGGTTTGATTAATCTAAATTTCATTGGATTTTAGGTGTTTATCAGTGAAGAATTACAATTTTATTTTCCATGCAAAGCATAGACAATATACCTAATTTACTCCTTGTTTGGCTCTGCCCACTGTCTGGCAAAATGAAGTAGTGAATTTAAAACCACATTATAATTGATAACGTAGGCAGTAAATAACTTACAAAGAAATAAATCTACTAGACATACCACCTTATTAAATCTCAGTCAGAATATTCCTCATGTACAATCCCAGACTAAAATAGCTGTTAAGACTTTGAGAAAGGTAATCATGGGCTTGATAATGTGTGAAGGGTTGATCAGTGGTACCAATGGTTCCTAACTGATAACACAGGTTTGTACCGGAACTATTTGGTAAAAGAGAAAATTAACAACTACAAAATAACAAAAAATAAATTCTACTATCCCTGTTCACAGAAATTTAATTTTAGTTATGAAATGACAGGCATAGTGAGTACAAAGTATTAAAACAGTGGAACTAGTGGTGCTGTGAAGGAGAAGTAGTTACAAGCTTGATAATCATTTACAATAAATTTTGATAATGCAAGTTCGATTCAAAAGTACATAACCATAGCAAGTTATAGACATTTGACAAAATAAATCAATATAATATAAGTGCCATTGATTTGTTGTAAATGTAAAGATCAAAATATAAACACTGTGAGTGTGAATACTTTGTTAGCACATGTGGTAACCTAACAATTTTTAACATGAACATAGACATAAAAAACAGAAAAACAGGATAACAATGTGTTATGACTAGTAATACAATGGAATTTACAATGCCAGTGGAACCTTTCCAATCAGGGGAACATACCTGAGTGTTACTGGAGGACTGTCAGAAACTAGACAACTTTAAAAACTCAACAAGACTTGATGACAGGGACATAAGTTGACAAGTAGCAGATGTTTTCAAGGAAAAATATATAATTCTTTTAAATGGAATAGTGACTGTGCAATAAATATATTAATGTTAATCTTACTTTCATGATTGTTTGAATTGACCTAAAGAATATCTTTATGTGTTTTGAGTGATTATAAGGTATGTTTTTAGAGTGGAGCACTTAGTCTGTGTCTTAGTACAATTCAAATGAGTTTGTAAGGGGGTATAATGGTTCATAGTAGTAGTCAGAGCTGTAGTCGTAGTGGTCAGGGCACCAGCGGATATTGTATTTGTCACATTTTTCTTTTATTTGTCCCTTCATTTCTTCACTCATATCGTTGTCTATAACCCTAATCTTCCTCATGTTTTTGAAAAGTTGTAGATGTTCTATTAACACCTTTCCCCCTTCATCTCCTATCTCATTACCGTCTAGGTCAATTTCTTCCAATTCCTGTAACATTGTATGATGTTCACACAAATACTGAATGCCTTGGCAGTCTATAAGGTTGTTCTTGAAAATAATTTTTCTAATTTTTGAAGGTTTATTGAATGGAATGTTTTGTATTTGTGCATCATCTATTTCACTGTCCCTTGCATCGATCACTTCCAGCATTTCCACTTTATCTAAATTTGCCAGGACTTGTCCTACCCCAGTGAAATGGAATAATGTGCCTCCAATGTGAATTTCTTTTAATTTTTTCATTTTCAGAATGTCTTCGCTAATCTCACATTGGCATCCGATAACGTCTAGAACTTTGATGTGTATACATCTCTTGAGTAAGTGCCTCACAGCGTCGTTGTCTGATGGATCCAAGGACCCAGGCAATTTCAAGACTGTGAGCATTAATTGATTTTTGATGTTTTTACTCAATTCATCAAAATGTGTTCGTATTTTTTCATTGTATCTAAGGTCTAATTCTAACAAAGTGTTGGCGTTTCCGTTGATAATTTGTCCAATTGTCGCTAAAACAGTGAATGGGAGTTGACGCTTAAAGAGATTCAAAGCAACGAGATACCTGATCCCTGATAAATTTTGGAAGATATTCTCCCACTCCTCTCTACCATACCGCATGAAGATGTACCTATTTTTCTTATCATCTCCAAAATTGACTTGTTTGTATTTGATTTTTGTATTTGATTTTAAAAGTTGTATGACCTTTGACATTGTTGTACTATCAGCCTTACAGTACTTTCCAATGCAGACACTGACTTGATGCTCATTTCTGTCACACATTTCTCGTAAAAGTCTCACAGTTCTTTCTGTCAATGAATACATACGTTCACCCTTACCCTCACCCTCACCCTCTAATTTGATCCATGACACAGACGTTGTACTTTGGACTAAATATTCTAATTCTTTGTCATCTGTAACTGTCACAATGCATTTTTCTGGTTTCGGAATATTTCTTTCCCTAGCTTTCTTCACATTACTATTGACACTAATGACTTGATTGACCATATGTAATCTCATTTCTGATGGTTTTTCCATGTTACTAAGACACTTTCCTTCCAATACTTGGATCTTGAAGACATCATAATAATAGCCATATTTACTGACTGTTTCTAATTCTTCTTCTGATAAATCTTTGTTTTGTGACAATTTCTCCATTGATTGTAAAACAACCTTCAGTTTTGGATTGTTTTCTTTCACCTTTTCATCCAGAAAGTCAAGAATTAGTTCTGCTAATTTTTGAGATACCCCTGCACAGAATTGCAGGAGTAAATCCTGTTCACAAATGTCTTCAAATGTTTTCATTTTGGTTTTGAGCTTTTCCCAGGGTTCATCATTGTTGTTGTCAGTTTCTTTGCCAAGGTAGAATGATGCAATTTTTTCTTGGAAACTTTTGTGTAGGAAGAAGACTTGGGTGTTAGATTCTGTTTTATATTTTGCCTTTTCTATACAGATCAACCCTACCTTCAATGCATCTTCACCAACCTCTGCCAGGATTTTTTTCTTTTCAAAGAAAAGTTGATTATTGTCTTTCAATAAACCTTCAAATGCGACTTTTCCTAATTTTTGCAAAATGTCTTCAAGTTCTGCCTCATTTTCTGTTTCTTCATCTTTCTGTCGTTTACAAAGTAGCTGTTGCAATCTCTGATAAATTTTTGATATGTTTTCTGGCAGTGATCTGTTTGTTTCATCTTGATTATACAATAAACAAATTATGTTCAGAATTAAAGGAATTTTGGCTATATCTAGCAAACCTTTCATCATGATTTCTCTGAATAAAGCATTGGTTTTTTCATCATCAGGAGATGTATCATGATTGCAATACCTAAAATTCATTACACTTTCCCCAAAGAAGTTTGCAATGAAAAATTTCACGTTTTCTGCCCTAAAACCTTCTATTCTAGCATGTTGGTCTACTTTAGTTTTTGTTGTTAGATGTTGGGCCTGTGCTGGTCTGGACGTTATCACTAAACATGTATTTTTTAAATGATTGCGTTTAATCATTTCATCAATTTCTTTGGATGTGCCATGTTTCATTTCATCAAGACCATCAAAAACAAAGAGACAATTCTTATTTTTTTCTTTGATGTAAGTTTTTAAATCTTGGACAAGGGGGCTTTCATATGGAAACAGTTGTTCTGCGATAACATCAACCAAAGTATGACCAGGTTGTACCTTTCTCAAAGTCAAAACAAAAACATTTTCAAACCTTTCTGACAATTCTTTACCTTCTGCCCAATCAACAGCCAAACGGTTTGTAAAGGTAGTTTTACCCATCCCAGGTTTACCCTGTATCAAGATTCTATGTATTTCTTTCTTTTCTTCTTTTTCAGATTGGTCTTCAAATATGTCACGATAATGTTGTAGAGGTTTAATTTTCTTCTCTTGACCTGCTTTGTGATTCACATCTTCGTGGACCAATGACAAGTTGACAAACAATTCATCAATTGGCTGAGTTTCATCTGGTTCCAAAGGATTACAGTTGATGTATGCCATCTCATCTCTATATTTTTCTTTTAAGACCTTTTGTATCTGTTCACCAATATCTAGAAAAGAAAACGAAAATGTCAAAATATCATGAACAGTTTGGATATAGTCATATAGTTATACTGACTGAATTTATGTATATCCAAAGTAAAATCATAATCATATATTGCCTGATTATTTTGTTGATACACAAGTTATACCTGCCGAAATAAGCTTTAGTTAGTCTCAAGTGAGCATGATTGATAGATATTCAAAGGCACCACCTGAATGTGCCAGTATCCTATTGTTTTAAATTGTCAGATTTTGTTGGAAAGTTATTATGTAGTCATTATATACTTTATAGCATATTATTACAACTCTGTAGTATTTTTTCGTCATTCTATAATGGAGATAAGATTGCAATAATACCTTTATCAACTGTTCCTTCAACTCGTAATTTCTCAACCTCTGTTTGCAGTCCAGTTATTTGGGAGCCATATTGCCTCAAGGTAGAGTCAAAGTGTCTGTGTGCGTCTTTGAGTCCAGTTATTTGAAAGCCATGTTGACCTAAGGTAACCCCATGTTGCCCTAAAGTAGAGCCATGTTGCCCTAAGGTAACCCCATGTTGCCCTAAGGTAGAGCCATGTTGCCTTTGTGTGTCTTGTATTTGACCTATCTCTACCCTTATAAGTTCCATATCAGCATAGGCTCTGTTGAAACCTTCCTCGTCTATAGTCATTTGTAATAGATGTAGCATTTTCTGGTGATATCTTGGTTTTGAAGGAGTATCGACCAAAGACAAGATAGCATTGCTTGTGTCTCCCCATATCTCATTAAAACTTTGGTCACTGACAGATGCTGTGGAATGTGCCAGTTTATTTCGGTTGTCTTTTATGACTTTAATAATGTCTTTGGTGGCATCCCATATTGGGACTTCTGCTGGAGATGGAGTATACAATTTGTCTAGCAGTGAAACTATCATTGTGAGGTCAAACTCAGAAGATTTCCAAACTTTGCTTTCATCTTCAAAAGGAAAGAGGATGTTCTTTAAGAATGGTGGGATAGCTTTCATCTCATGAGATTTTCTATTAAGTTCAAGATTTTTACTCAAAACTTTTGGTTCAAAGATTGGTATCTTATCAAACACCTCTCTGACTGCCTCTGTCCCAAGTTCGACTACAAGGAATGATGCTCTTGCATAATTCTTGTTCTCCTTTGTGAGAACAATGCCTCCTCCTCCAGTTGCCATTCTGAATTGGTTTGTTTTCGCACAAATGTTTGGATATGACTGTTTATTATGATGCAAGCAACAAAAAGGTTAATAAGATGAGGGCACCAAAGACCAGTTCACAATACCTTGATTCTTTTGATAATGTGCAGGTACTTATGATCTGTTCATATCATCTTGCTTCTTGTGATAATCTTTAAATGAAATAAAACAAAAGATGTACAATGTGACAAAATCATGTTATTGTACAATGTGATAAAATCATAAAATGAGTAAATATTCATATAATTGCATTCAATTTTAATGTGCCATATTCTACTTTTATACAGTTATGGATCTAGAATTAGTTGGAATTTTGTATCAAAGATTAAACGAAAATAACTGTGTGAAATATTGTTATTATTTATTTGCAACTAGGTGCAATCATTTTTTACATATTTTGTAGCATCACTATGTGTAATTATTCCTTATTCATTTGTAGGAAAACTAGTTGTGCGAAGTGTGTATTCTAGTGTGCCATCTAGTGTATAAAGCCTATACTTATGATTTATTTAGCCATGATTGACACTGACAGCTGCTGTGTAACCCATCCTTTAGACGTTTAGTGGCTTTACTCACCAAGTCTTAGATCATAATGTCAGAACATCCTAATAACAATTCTTTGAGATATACTTTTGTTAGTATCAATACTAAATAAAGACAAGTAGTTCAATTTACTTCCAATAATCGTACCAACACCGCCACGTAATGCCAGGAACTGGCTTAGTTCGTCAATCTATTTCTGGGAATTCAAAAGCGTCAATGCGCATGTCTGTTTAGATACTATTTTGCGGATGAAATGGGCACACACTAAAAAGCAGACCAAGCTCAGTGGACATATAATTATGGTTGTTGGAAAATGTGCCATAAAATATTCATTAAAGGAAATAAGAATGATGATATTTCCAGATAACTACATCACACATAAAAGGCTATAAAATCAAGATCTTAAGAATTGCAAAAGATCTCTTTTTTTTCATAGCGTTTATTTGGCCAACATAAGCTGACTAATTTGTGTTGGTGGGAGGGGGGGTCACATTGCAGTGCCAATGGAAACATTAAGACCAAAAATTAAATATTTCAAATGACATTATTTTATTTGCAGAAACCCTGTCTATATACTAATGTTGTGTCAACCCTGCGTATAAACTGAATTTTATGCATACATAATTTTAGAGTTGTGGAAAGCGATTTTTTACTTTCCACTAAATTTGTATGGTGTAAAAAGATCATTATTTCAGATAACTACATAACAAATAATGTGAAGATAATCGACAATGACCTCGCCAATACAACAACAGTGTGCAAAAAGATAAAATAAACTTTTCTTTTTATGTCGAAACACATACCGAAATGGGTTCCAGTCATCTTTTAATCAAATTTACACATTATTGACACAGATTGTTCATTTATAAAAAATATCATTTTTGGAAAAAGAATCATTATTTTCTACTCAAGAGTCAAGATATCACGTTACTGCATTGGTTTCCACAACGTAGTACTAATAGTTCCTATAATGAGCCACTACCAAACTAGAAAATGACTCTTGATAAATTCATTGACATTATTTCATCATGTTTATGGTCAAACACACACCCAGATAGAGACCTATACATCATCTATTTTCATAATATTCGGTAGATACGTTTCTTTAATACCGAATACTGTTGATCTAAAAAAATCAGCTAAACAAAGCACAGAAATGCCCTTCAAAATCAAAGGAATATATGTCCAGGCATCTTTGATAGTTTCTTAAAATTTGGTTCTGGCACATGTTTAACAGTAAAGTTAACAGATTTTCTCCTATAATGCCGAGAAAAAAACACCTTTGAATAGCAGAAAAAGGCCTATATAATCACTTGGACAACTTTGTTAGTTTTTGCCCCATTGTGTTGACAAAAGGTTGCAGATTTACACTTACAGGACTGCAGAACTACAGAGTAGGCAATTTCATCGTATTTGGCCTCCATCAGATGGTGAAAATAAACAATTGATACCCAGACAGCAAAACGTGAGAGGAAAATAACATTGTAACCTTTTACAACAGATGGGGCCACTATGATATCCAATGTTTCACAGCTTAGATTCCAAATTGATTAGATGGTCGATAAATGCGGCCGGCCATTTTTTCGCAACTGGTAAATTTTATTTTTTCCAAAAGATTGCGTTTATGTCAAATGTAAGCTACAGAACCAATCAAAAACGTTGTAGTATTGATTATATATACATTTTCGTATTTTGAAAGACTTTAGAAAACCACAGGTCTATAAATATGGAATACACTGTACTAGGAATTCAAGTAATGACAAAGTATAAATTTTTCAATTCAAATCTTTGTTTATTCTTCTATAATTACGTGTTTCACAAAATGATACTCAAATGTACAAACATTACAAAACCTCTTTAGGATGATATGAATAGAATACTACACTCTATTAAAATACTACTTTTATGTCTAGTATATAGATCTAGCAAGCTGTAGTAAGGTAAGAAATTTACTTTAAAAAAAAACATTATTCCTTATTACTGATCTTGAAACCAATGAAATCGTAAAAAACAGTCTGATAAAATAAATTGTAATAGCTAATAGCTAACACAATTTAAATACTACAAACAGACAAAATAAGGAAATACATACATTTTCATCAATAAGAGGATTTTAGTTTCACCAAATCATTTTATATAATGACCTACATTCAGTCCATACACAAATCCCTTTATATAATGACCTACATTTAGTCCATACACAAATCCCTTTATATAATGACCTACATT
>JAVSBT010301632.1:0-11930 GCA_033118115.1 Pharyngocirrus eroticus | reverse complement strand
TGAAAAATTCCCTACGTCATTTTCACAGAGCTGTCCACATTCATGAAGATTTTCGTCACATTCATTTATATCTACAACATCATTCAAGATATATAAGTATATATATATTATAAATGGATATTCTTAAAAACGAACTTGATATAATGGCCACTTTTTTTAGAGTCTCTTGCACTAAATGGATTATTCTGGGTACGAAACGATTATCCTGATGATGATGAAACGAAAATGGTCAAGACTCAAGACTCAACGATTATACAGTTTTTTTTCTCTTGCCGGACTTTTAATTTGCACGGCTTACAGACTGTTGTAGTTTAAGCTTGGTGCTATTGCTTGTAAATGTGTATCTACATTATCTAAACAGCCTATATGAAATGGTTTGAAGGTTTGTGATCAAATTGATTTGGTGAAAGTGTATGGCGGTTTATTTAATCTCGATTATCGCTCATCCAATAATTGCACGTCAAACTAGGGAAGATGTTTTTTTAAACTGTCAAATAATATGGAATAGAAGTTCTTGTGACACAAGAACATTAAGATTAACGCAACTGACAGGGTATTTCTAATGAGGTGATGGTAGTTATTTTCCTCCCTATATTTTTGGGGATATATAGCATTGTCCAAATGTCAAAACATTGTTTCAAAGGATATAAATAAGACCTGAACCACAGCATTTCAAACATATTACACACTCTTCATCAGGGCACTAGCCTATACTGCAGAAAAATCAACAGAAAATTATGTGTCGACTTTTGGTGAGATTCGAACCCACGACCTTAGGGTTAGGTGCCCACTGTTCGAATCCCATCCAAAGTCGACAGATTTTTTCTGCAGTATAGGCTAGTACCCTGAAGAAGAGTATGTATCAAAGTAATATCTTTGCCTTTCTCAATAGAGTTCTAAATTGGCTCAAGAGGTCAAACCTTTTGTGTCAAACATAGCTTAGACTGCTGCAGTACAACCTGTGCTATTTTTGTCTTAATTGCTTGTTAAAGCTACACTATATTGAAATTGATGGTAACATTTTTTACGAATAATAGTCATGAATCGAGATCGATCGTTTAGGGTGTGCCGGTATCCCAATCAGTCAATGACGTTGTGTAGCTTTAGCATGCATGGGCAGAGTCCAATGCCCGGAATCTCGAAAGGAGGGGGTGGAAGGTTAGGGTATCAGACGGATAGTTAAACTATTATAACGGGTTTAAATGCTTAGAGTCTTTCTTTTAACATATCTTTTATTGATTGAAACAGCCCATCCGAAAAGGTTTGAAGGCTTGTGAAAAAATTAATCGTGTAGTCCTTTTTACACTTATCATCACTCTCTCTAATATGTGTAATGGCACTTCTGACCAAACAATAAAGTTTATTATGTTTTCAACTTTCCAAATAGTATAATCAGGCGCTGGGGTGTGGGGGGCACAATTTCAAGAAAATAAAAAAAACAAATTTCAGAATTCAAATCTACTCAGATCTGATTGACAAAGATTACTAACGTAACCAAAAGCTTTCTGTCAGAACACTGTCCAGTCAAAAGTTAAAATACTAATGATCCATACTATTGCTGTTAAGATGAATCTACATAAGACTAAATTAATATTTATTGCCTCTTTCAATTCAATTCTCTTATCAGTTCAACATTCTAAATTAGCTCAACAGATCAAACCTGTCCACTCTTATTCCAAATATAGCCTACCTTGACATCTTTCACCAACAAGTCTGAAACCTTCATTGCAACTGCATATGTAAGATCCTTGATTGTTCTCGCATAGCTGATTGCAAGAATTAGTGGTGTCATTTAAGCACTCATTGGTGTCTTGAAAGAAAGAAGTAAGAATACATGGAAGACTATCAATAACGAAGAGTTACAATGATGTATGAATTCCAAATGTATCAGCCTAAGAAAGATGTCTTTGGGATGATGAGCTAGAGAACAACACTGTTATCATATGTTGATAACTTTAAAACTATACCTACCAACACATTTCCCTTCATACTTGTAGTATCCTGTTGGACATGGTCCACAGTCATAAGCAGATCCATGTTGGAGTTGTTCCTCAGGGGTGTGATCCGTACAATTTGTTCCAAAACTTTCACATGGATTATCAGCACAACCGTCAATGTCAAACTGGCATTCATCACCTGTGAGTAAAATGGTGAGGTCAAACCTCATTTTAATTCCGTCAACTTGATAAAGTAAAAGCAGCGCAAAGGATATCTGTATAGCAAAATATTAAAGACGTTCATAAGATTGCACACAAAGGCAACATGAAGATATGAATTTTTACAGGACTTCATATCCGCAGGACGCAATAGTTATGCGGCTTCGTATTAAGAGGATGACGCATTCCAGCTCGTGCATGGCGTAATAACGTGACCTCCCTTTGACACAAAAGTGTTGGCCATATATGAAAAACTGAGAAGACAAACTCATATGATGGCTTTAGTGCTCTCATAAATGGCCCAATCAGAGCCAATACGAACATTTACATGATCATGTGTCCATCTGATGTTAACACGAGGCTACTTAACTCTGCATCAGATGCCAAAACACATTATCAAATTAACAAATTTAACAAAAATTGGGGTAATTATAAGAGGTTTTTTTCAAATGTTATAACATAATTGTGATATTGTATATATTTATGTTTCACTCATATTGATTTGAAAGACAATAAAAAAAAACAAAAAAACTCTGCATTAATAACATATTGCAAGCATTGTTCTCTAATCATGATGCCATTACATGTAAACCCCACATCAAATTTACATGATTGGTAAATCTAGCAACAAGTTGTCATTTTTCGATATTATACTGTATAGAAACTTTCTAAAATTAGATGCACCAATCAGGCAATTTTTGCCTGTCTTTAAATTGCATAATTATTATGGTGAGATATTATTGGAAAAATTAACTTTTCTGATTACAAACCTTCCCACCCAACGTCACATTTACATGCTGCAAGAGAGTATCTTTTTTCTAAAGCAAGGTTCTTCTTATCTTCATAATCACAGACCCCATGATTAGAACATTGTCCACACATTATCGTCTCAACCACAATCTCAGGAGATGATGCATCATTCGAATCTTTGGCTATGAAACTAACCAAATGAAAATAGTATCTTAATTAAGAATCAATTTAATTCAATAGTAGTTATTGTTTCTATGTTTTGCAGAGCAGCTTAACAACAGAAACAAAATAATATTCTTCATTTCGCTTACTTTACTTCTCAAATGTAAACATTTTTCTCCTTTGACATAAATAATAGAAAACTTCGCACCTTATTTTAACAGGTGTCATATCTTGTGGAGTCCAAGTGAATACATTCCCATCAAATGTTGAGTCGAGCACTGGCCTGACAAGGGATATAGTAACAGTGTCTCCATCTGGATCTGTGGCATTTATTTTAAATGTCACCTCTCTTCCCACCATTACATTTATTGATTTTGGAACCTCTAGAATAGGAACTTTGTTTTCTGTTTAATATAAAGAACAATATATATAGCACCAACAAAATTAGAAAGGTTTGTTGACAAAGGAAAATCCATGTGCAACTAAACCAAATAGAGAACATTAATGTAGTAAAATTATTTATTAGTTCAGTTTTTGAATTAATGTATTCTTCTTAAAGATGTGTATTGTTTACTGATAATAATAATTGTATTCTATTGCATTTTGCATGATTTAAGCTGTAAATTTCTTTAAGGTCATATCTGTTTCTATACATCTTGACATATAGGAAACTGTATTCCTGTATCTCTGTATGCTTTAAGTGGACTAACATTTGTTGTGTAGGCTTAGGAACACCACCAATTCATTCTAATTACAACGCTAAAAAGGATTAGTGCGAAGACACTTTTAAAAATGTATAGATGTCAATGATAACCAAAGCGAATCTTCTCTTACTCATAATTTGATTTCCTTCTTTAAATTGTGTGTTGTGAGATAGTGCATCAGCAGCCATTTCTTCATTCCCAGTGGCAGCAAAGTCAAGAAGACATGTTTTGTCATTTCCACAGGTTTTGTCTGCTTTTGCCTGAGTTTCTGCATCAAATTCTGGTACGAATATTGGCACAAAACTTTCATCCATAAAATCTACATGAGACATTCCTGGTGGATAGGTAAAGAGGGAGTCCTCATTTGTTATAGCCCCTATGTGTAGATGGAACAGATAAAACATTTTCAATTGACTTACTTATCATAGTCACTCTGCTATCTTGGTGTAATTGTCAGTATTAGCATTTACTTCTTAATCAAGATTGCAATATTTGTACACCTATAGAAAGACTTTTTTGTAAGAATCATTCAAATATTAAAGAAACAAATATTACATAATTTTCCAAACTGATGAAATATTTCTGCTTCAGTTATGTTGTTGGAAAGGACCTCTCCATTTGGCAGCATTAGGTCATCAGATGGATCACCATTCATAAACCCAAGAAGTCCTTCTGTATTGTTCATGGCCGCCCGTGGTACAGTCACAGAAACAGTTAGCATTTTGGAAGACAATTGAACAGCTAAGATCCACCCTGGAACCAAACAATTGTATGATTTTAGTGGAGATGTACATCTTTTGACTTGTTTAATCAAAAACAAAGAAGAAATATACTGCTAAACACTAATCTTATTTCAGTGCATCTGCATTAGTAATTTGATACAAGTTAGTTGGCTTTAACTACCTATTAATGTAAACAAATAAAACATTTAAGGATGAAATATTTCTGCTTCGGTCATGAGATTAGCATGAGCTAATTCAGTTAGTATTTTTATACTGCTGTCACAAATACATGCAGTGTGGATTCTTTTTGATTTGAAGGAGCAAATATAAATTGTTTATTCTAGTGAGTACTATTTAATATCCTAATTAATAACAGAGTTGTGTTATCATTCAAGCAATATATATCTATGTATTGATATATTACAGTAAGCTAAATACACATCTCGATCCTATTACTGTTTCAATAGGATATTCAAGTTTCAAAAGACACTTATTTGGATTCAGTACCTGCAGGATAGGTCATATCAATGGAAGTTCCATTTTTTTCAATGAAGACACTGTCAATTTCTATTTCATTTATTTCAGTCTGCATAAGTCCTGTCTCCATGCTCCCATCGATTACAACTTCTAAACCTTTAAAGGCAAGACATTGCAATGAATATCAGATTGATTAAAAATTGTATTGCAGAAACTTTAAATTTAAACAAAAAATGTGCAATCCTCAATGAATATATATTGTGGTTTGCTTATTCATGAGAAAAGAACGTAATAGATCTCCATTTGCAATTTAGGTTTAAGTATTTATTGAAGGATTCTTGCTAAAGTACACAATGTCATATAACTAGCAGATTCTAATAGGGGTAATATTTAGAACTGCATCAATAAACAATTTGAATATCAAAATACACATTTTCGCTTATCGCAATATTGTTATAGACAGAAAGACATTTTTGTTCAATGAAAAATTCTCATATTTGACTGTTCAACTAATCATTTATCCACATTGCTTTCTTTTTTCTCTCAATAAACCCTGCAAACTTTTTCATGATTGATGTTTTAGGATAAGAGTCAAGTGTGTGCAGGTGAAATAGGTTTTAGTAGCCAACAACATACATTTCCTTTTCCATGGGCTCATGGTTGAATGAATTTTCAATAAAACTATAACATCCATTTATGAATTTCCCAACCTAAAATTATGCTGAAAAGACTATCATTTGTGAGTGAATATTGATGGACTCACTTGTTCTATCTTCATTCATTCTGATTTCCACCGCTGGGTGTCCAGTTTGTTTTGCAACAAAGGCACTGAATACACTTGCATTAGCAGGATTTCCGTCCTCAGTGACCGCCTGGACTGTGCGGCACTGGACAACAAATGTTTTATTTTTGTTTTGTACAAGTGTATACTCTCCAATACCATTGAATGTATATTCAAATCCATCCAGTGTCGTAAAATGGGGGTCACCCCATATGATACCTGAATATAGTGATAACATTTTATTTTCTCAATATTTAATACTTTAAAAAAAAATTACCTATATAAATGTTCATAACTTTTTTTTTTTTGCAATATGTAAAATATTTGTTGCAAAATATAGAACAATATTGCAGCAATAACTTACAGCCAGCTTTTATTGGTTACTGTTAGCATGTTCAGTCTTTTTATTAAGATTTATTTTACAAGGCAACCCCCCATATTGCAGATCACAGACCTGTTCTGAAGAAATTGAAATTAGCTGTCAAATTACAAAACTTGATCAATTTGGTTATCTTTCCCAACAGATGACCAAAAGAACTAAAACAGTCTATTTCAGCAATAAATGTTTGAACTTCGGGAAAGCTAGAAAATATGGCACAGAAAACTAAAATCCTTATTTCTTTACAAAACACCATACCAAGAATAATAGAACCACTCCTAGAGCATAGAACAGGTACCAAATAATTGGTGTTTATCCAATGAAGCCATTTTTGCTATGTCTAATGTGAAATTGCTGTCAATGAGGTCATTTTTAGGGATATTTGTCAGCAGAAACCTACTCTTCTAGGACATTTCCAGGGAGGTCCAGGAACATTAATTTTTATCAAAACTCAGAACACTTTGACTGATAAAACAAAAGAAGTTGCAATACCCAGTTGGACTGTCTAACAAAGATAACACCAACAGAACGTATGCCTTTGTTAGTAATCAATATGCATATTCTGTTGGTGCTATGTCTTTAGTATGCTTCTAAGTGGTCTTGCAACCCCTATTCTTATACCAGTCAAAGTGTACAGCATACTTTTGATCAAAATGAGGCATCCTTGAAATGTCCTGAAAGAGCCTTAAACACAAAAAATGGGTTTCTGCTCACAAATATCCCTAAAAAAACAAAGCCACAATAAATTTACATTTACACACCTAAAGTGGTTTTAGCAGGTAGATATCAAGCATCTGATACCTGTTCTAGGCTTTTAGAATAGTTCAAGGATTATTATTGGTGTTATTCTTTAACTAACAAGGATTTCAGCTTTCTGTGCTGTTTTCTAGCTTTCCAGATGCCATGTTCGAACATTTGTTGCTTAAATGGATCTGTTTTGGTTTATGTGGTCATCTCATATGGTAAGATAGCCGAATTGGTCAAGTAATGTCATTAATTCTCAAGCCAATTTTGTTTTTCTCCAGGACAGGTCTGTGATCTTCAATTTTGGGGGTTGCCTTGTAAAATAATCAATAATAACAAAAACTGTATACACTACCATGTGTTAATTGGCTTTTGATTATTGCTCTTAAGTTGTTCAATATTTTGCAAAAACAAAAAAGTTATTTATATTTATATTAGTGTTTCATTACTTTTTTTAAACATCTTTTTTGTATGTAATTAGTTGTGTGTTTCTTGCATACAATAAGTGAATTATGGTTGGACATTAACTTCTTTGGGTGATCAGTCAATTGTTGTTTAATATTTTGTAAAATGTAGACTTTTGTTAAATTTCTTTTGTAATTTATAGAAAGAAGAGCCTTTGTGTAAAAATAAGAGCTATTATTTTAAGCTTTGATGATAGCTACTGGACAGGATTAGAATATTTTTTATGAAACTTTGTAAATGATAATGTCATTAGGATAAAATGATAAAAAACGAAGAATGAAGTAGTTGAATATTCAATCATACTTGTCCAAGGAGGCGAATATCCGCTACAATCATCAGCTGGACGCATGACATAAAATGTCAGACAGTATTCATCAGTATCTGTACAGCATAGATTAAAAGCTTCTTCATCTGATATTGGTTCTTGATCTTTAAGTATGATACTACCACCATCTGGAGGTGAAATGCTTAGAGCTCCCGATTCCAGGCTGTAACAGCATGTCTACCAAAACATGAATAGACAATTTATTTACATACTAATATGTTGAATAACTGTCTATGTTATTGACTGATGGATTAATTATCTGTTTTGAATTACTATATTAATTTACTTATTTTCAACCTTTCTTTCTATCAATGAATCAATCAGTCAATATATTAAATCAGAGCAAAAAGTATTTATGTCCTACCTGCCAAGCCTTTACGGTATTAGTAAGATACTCTAGTCTTCTATTTTTGAAGCAGTAATGATTGGCAGTACGACTTTCTATAGGTCTAAATCTGCTGTCCGAGAGAGCCTGCAACAAGTTACAAGGACAAGACTCTAACCAATAGTGACCGGATTGTCGTGTAAGGTTGTAAGTGTCAAAGCTCCATTCAACACAAGGGTGGATTGTGATGTTACTTGTTTCATTTTCATACAGCTTGAAGAGCCACTGTCCTGGGAGACCTTTTGTTGGAGAGAAATCATGAAAAAAACATGTTCTGACAAGGCCATTCCAAATGGAATTTTTGATTAAAAAATTGGATGGGTCGGTCAAATCTTAATTTTAATATTTTAATCTCCACTTGAATAAGACAGCAGTGGTAGGAAGTATGGAAAGTCCAACGACAAATTCGGTTATGGTGCTATCTGCAAATCAATATCTGAAATTCTGAATTGAATCACAGTTTGGGTATGGTTCTATCTCTAGGAATTATAATCCTATCATGCTAATACAACTAAGGCCTTTAAAGAGGCTGTTTTGTTACATCATCTGAGTCTTGATATGTTTTCAATCGTTTTTAGACAAGACATTGTTATTCACAATATATTTCCAACAATTCTGCTGAGCATTGATCCCTACATTCATATGAATACATAGAAATAGCCATACTTTTCATGCTTATAATTTTATTTAAATATATGTACATAGTAATGATGCAAGTAACCGTACTTGTGTACAACTCAATATCTATGAATGGTTTTGTAATCTTATAAAACAAATAAAAACCGGATTATTAGGTCTTTGCTTACCTGTATTTCCTGGAAAGTCATCAAAGTTTGCCATTCCATCTGAACCAGAAGTTATTGCTTCAAACTCTTTATCCTTGAATTTATAACCCATATGAATATAGGGAACACTTGTTTCCCCATGCATGTCATCGGTTCTGTAGTTGTACATTGCAAAGGTGTACACATTGTTTGTAATGAGCACTATCTGAAAAGTCTTGCTCTGAAAAAAATATACATGCTACTAATTGTAATTTATTACCAAGACAACACAATTGTTTTATAAAGTGAGTGCCCATCTCTATACAAAGAGTGCCGTCCTTAAATCCATGGTAATGCTGAATAAAACTCACCTGATTATCTTTGAGATGGAGATTACAAGGATATGGCTGCATTCGGTACCATGTGATAACAATTACAGTCTTAGCTTTAAAATCTGTCATTCCACCATACGTATTAACATACTTGTTTGCTCTTTCGATTGATTGAGAAGTTGAGTCGTAACCATAATTCCAGGACAAAATTTTGCCCAAAGTATGATAAAATATTTTAGAACCAGGACATCTGCCATCTTGTTCAGCCAAGAAAGGAAGGAGTAGATCTGCCTTTCCTTGTGGAAATGAGGCAAAATTGTTTACAACAACATTATTCTGAAAGCTTAGGTAGCCATTTTCACTGATGAAAAGTTGGTTGTAATCCTTCCCAAAGATTTTCAAAGGAGACTGAAGTGCCATTTTGTAGAAGTTTTGGCTTGGTGGTGAATTGATAGTTCTTTGGAAGTTCATGTCACCATTGTAAATACCAAAAGGAAAAAGGTTGTCATCACCACCTAGGATAAAGAAAATTAAAAAATAATGAATGTATCACATTTTCACTATTGAACAATCAAGGGAAGCCTAGTTTAATGCGAAGTTATTCAAAATAGTTTTACCATTTTTTTCTATAATAAAATATTATAGTAATTTGACAAATCATGGTACACTTTAAAAATACAGCAGATACATAGGTAAAACCCCAAACTGTTTATAACATTTTGCATTCTATTATTTAAAAATCCAATGGTCAGGAAATGGTATATTTCTGCTGATATATACCAACCCTTATTTTAGAGTTGCTTAAAAGGTTGGGTTTTTGTCTTGATTTCGGTACCCCCATTAATCTTTGTAAATCTAAACTGTTCACTCAAAAAATACTTTTTAGGATGATAGAAGGACTGTGATTATATAGACAGAATACTTCATACATGTGTGGTATTAGAGAAACATAATAAGATATTACAGCTGGCAATATTGTTGTCTCCAACTAAAATCATCTTACAATTCAATCTTATCACAGAATGGTTTTTTACGTACGATGGCAATTTAATTTGAAGTCCTGTAGCACTGTTGTGGTATACTTGTAATAATCATAGTTGTACGATTCCATATGCCAAGTAGTAACCCTGTGTGCACCGGAATTTGAATCACTCACACTTCCATAGACAGAATACCAGTCCCATGTAATTTCATCTACGAAATACAAATTAATCTGTTGATATACTTGTCCATTTGGTAATTGATATCCGTATGAATACAAATCAATCCAATTTGCTTCACCATGATAGTTGCCATATTCGTTAAGAACCAACTTTGAGCCATCAATAGAAGGAACAGAAAGAGTGTTACCAGAAACAATGGAGTAGGATGTACATTCTGGCTTTTCTGAAAAAGTGAAAAATATAGAAATAATGATTGCTTAAAGAATATATATCTAGGAACAGATTAAATGAATATAATCTTGTTGTCAGTTCACTTAAGGAATATCAATTAGAAATGATCTAATTCAAGTAAAACGTATAGAAAAACATTCATGTTTCAACTAAAAATAACAACTACATCATGTTATCCAAAACTGCTATATTTTTACACAAGCCATATTTTCAGACTTATCATATCATGTGATGAGTTTACCTACCTAGATTAAATGTTATATTATAACATGATATTATAACATGATAAAAATATATGATAAATCTTTAAAAACATTTATTGATAAAATTAATTCTTGTTTGAGGAGTTAAACCAAAAAAGTAATCATAAAATAATAATAATGTTGGAAACATTAGCTTACTGAACTAAACAGAATGATTTATGACATAACATATAAACAAGGCAAACATATTTACCAATGTTACAGTTGTATCCCAACCAACCAGGATAACATTTACAGCGGTACCAGTTATTCTCAATGTAACAGTCGCCATTGTTGTTACAGGGAGAATAACTCTCACAATAACCCTCTGGATAATCACACATCCCCTGCCATGATCTCATAGTTCTTGAAACTCTTCTATCTATGTCATCTTTCTCATCTTGTGAACATCCTCCAATAGCTCTCTCCACACATTTGAAGGCATCATCTATACCACTGAATTATTTATAAAAGAATTTATCCCATATATCTTAATTTCATCTGATGCTTGTATTTTTTGTTATCTGTAAATTTTCCACTGTTTATTGGTTTTTTTTCAAAGGGATGGGTGGAATAGGTTTATCAAATGCCATTATAAAATATGTTAGTGACAATTCAATAACTTTTGCCTGTGTTTGGGTGGGACAAACATAAATTGAAGGGAAGGATATTGACGTCCTTACCTGCAAGTATCATCAAGGCTTTCCAAGTCAAAGTAGCATCCATTAGCCTCTTGAATATCACAAACTTGACCAGAATCTAGAAAATAGAATATTATATTGAATTTCAACAGTTTACGATATCAATAGAATCTTTTTTCTATTGAATCGCCCATTTTTCTAGTAGTGTTGGTTATACATGTTCAAAAACACTTGACATAAATACATCTTTAATTAGCACAACTATAGGAAATACACAACATACTGTATGCAAAATTTCTCTCTTATTGCTTTCAAAGACTTTCATTTAACATTTATGTGACAAATATTGGTGTGCTAGTAAGTTTTACTCATAGCTCCACCTCATGTTTTGTTTTTTTTAAATATGCATACAGTTTAACTGTTACTCACTCAAGCAGTCTTCTCTAAATTGCTTCACAAGGTCAAGGGCATTTGGTCTCTCTCCAATAACACATTTGTCAAACACCA
>JAVSBT010301521.1:0-11930 GCA_033118115.1 Pharyngocirrus eroticus | reverse complement strand
TATCATCACACTACTATATACTGTTTATTTTGTATTTATGACATTTGCTGAATAAAATCAATCAATCAATCAATCAATTGCTTGAAAAAATGTTTTGAACAATTTTTAACACCATTCTACTTCAGGCATTGGCATTTTTGACTACTTCTTTACCAGATCATCATTATTCTGTCAATTAAAAACAACAATTGTAGAAGATGGGTTTGATATGTTTTTATTCACTTTTCTTTTTGTTGCTTATGTTTGGATCTCCTTTTTTAGTAGACTTCAATTTCACAAATCGAGAGAAAATCTGACCCATTTTCTGTCGGTCTGTAGACAGCCACATAACGCCCTGGTAATGGGGTGTCACAGTCCAGTTGTAATGGCTTGAGTTTGTTGATGGTTCCAGTTGAAACACATTCAGTAAACTGTGACGGATCAAAGTTTTCACCGTCAAATGTATCCCCAACAGCTATACGCACATTACTGAGTTGGGATTCTTAAAAATAATAAAAAGGGAAATCGTATTGTACAAAGACATTTGTAAGAGTGCTTGATTCGGGACGATAGGGTTATGGTATATTGCAATAAAAGTAAGACCTGGACAACTTCAATTTAAGAAAAAAAAGAAGAAATAACGTGTACACAAGTGGTAAACATAAGCCCAAGAAATGACTATGCTTCTCCGCAGATGATTATCATTAGAAAACTAATGAAGAGTTTTTTGTCGCTTCAGAAAACCAATCCTTCACAAAAAAAATAAGAAGAAAGATAATTTAGACCGTTTCTATAGATTAATCTCAGGATATACAACGAGTAACAAACAAAATGATGCTAAAGATATTTCTGATGGTTTTGGAAGTTAAAAAACTTTGTTCCCAATGTGAATCATTTTTTCTACATTATGGATCTTTGAACCAAGAACAATCTAGATAATATTCTAATATTTACCAAATCCATCAGGTCTTGGTGTCAGGACAATAGTCTTTACTAACTGTGGTTCCAATAAATCAACAAGCCACCAAGATGGCATATCCTGGTTTGTAATGCAACAATCATGAGACATATTGGCCAAAAACTTTCCATCATTTGCAAGGTATGGTGGATGGGCACCAATGAAAGATCCTTCAGGGTCATATATACTTGATTGGTAGGCAGGTTTCCTGAGGGCCAAATTCGTTTCCCTTCTCGAAACTAAAAAAGTAAAAATTGAATTCTATAAAAACAAACCGAAATAAAAGGCATCCCATTTATTTTGGTTTCTGTTTATAAACTTTCTTGTTAGAACTGTTCGTTAAATCTTACAGTGCTCCCAAGTGCATTCTTGAAGCACATTGATAACTTTATAGATGGGTTTTTATGAGTTTACTTTGATCATATCATTTTATCAAGCCACATATAGATATATATAATGTACTTTAAAATGGTGTAAAATGTAGAATAAAATATATAGGATAGAAAAGTGGTAACTGAAAACACCTCTTCTATCGTTAGCTTTATCAATGTATTCACATCTGATGTAATATGCAATCGTTTCTGTATAAACAAATATGATAAACAAGTGCAGTCCCGGAAAAATAATGCATATACCTATAAAACAGTGCAATTTTATGATAAGCTATTTTTTCCCACCATTTTTTTCTCTCTATCTCTTTATTGAATTGAGTTATCTTGATTTGTGAGGAACAGTTTATTTTAGAATATACTTTCACAAGGGATATCATACCCCATCTGAAATCATCCCCCTCCCCCCAAGTTTTCCCAGTCTGATAACTTTCAGGTGGCCATTTATCTTTCTTGTTTTGAAACTTCTTGGACCAAATTGATCAAAATTGCCCCAAATTTGACTGAAGCAAACCAAATCAATATTAAACGATGTGCAGTTTACCAAGTGGCTAAAATAAAATTATCTGATAGGTTTCAGAGAAGCAATATACTCTGTCATTACAAAGGGGTATAAGGTATCACAATTTGATGGCCTCTACTAGTATAAACATTGGACCGTGAAAGAGTTCTGTTGGGTCTCTTTTAAAACGTATCAGTTTTTTAATTAGTTGGGGAAAGCCTTCAAATATGAAGAATTTTCAAAACAAGAATTCAAATAATTCTTGATAAATGCCCACCTTCAACACATAAGATCGGGACATTTTGGGGGGAGGGGTATGATTTCAGATGGAGTATTATTTGCTGTGACTTACACATCAAGATGACTCAATTTAATAAAGGAATAAAGAAAAAAAGTTTGGAATAGAAATATGCAGAAAAAACTGGCTTATCATATAACTGTACTGTTTTATATGTGTATGCATTAATTTTTTCCGGGACTGTATATTATATCTAACCCCAAAATGAATATTTGCAGGGAAAAAAAATCAATGTTTTTTCCAAACCTATAATTTGACTTTCTATGGTGTCCATTCTTCTTTGCATATTGTCTAGTTTTGTTAGTACTTCCGGTATTCTCTCTGAGTAACTTTTCATTTCTTCTTCAATGTTGCGAAGTATTTCAAGAACTTTCGGTATGACATCATCCGATCCATACTGTTTCTGGTCATTATCTGGTGTACTATTACTATTGCATACGAACACAACAGTAAGGAAAATGCCAGAAAGGATTTTGGAAATTTTTAACATCTGTAATATGAAATGAATTATGATACTTTATTCCCAGGATGTTTAAGTATTTTTAATTTATCGAGAGGGGGAAAGGTGAAATAAAATTGGAATCATTCACTAAGATAAGGCCCCAGGCCAGATTACATTCGTCCATAGGAAATATATCCGGTAAGACATAGTCATAATCTTTTGTGCGACAAGAAATTAAATTCATAATCCTTTGAGACATGTGAAGTCAATGATGAACATGTGGCAATGCTGGAAACTCGGAAGCTTTATAGACCTAACTTATGGGTGGAAGAAATGGTATACCACTTTAATTCGAAGGAAGTTATGAACAATATGAAACAGTCATCCAATGAACACCTTTAATAGAAGATAAAAGATATAATTTGA
Organism: Pharyngocirrus eroticus; assembly: GCA_033118115.1. Classification (NCBI taxonomy): domain Eukaryota; kingdom Metazoa; phylum Annelida; class Polychaeta; family Saccocirridae; genus Pharyngocirrus; species Pharyngocirrus eroticus. The sequence goes on along the minus strand of JAVSBT010301521.1, from coordinate 8,936 downwards.
GTAGAATGACCGTATTTTTATCTTGTGATAATGTCCTGGCGTAAGATATACCCTCAAGCTTATTTCTTATTCTCATTACTTAAAGGTCATAATAACATAAAGACTTTTTTTACTTATTGAATGTTGAAGATGACGTACTTATTTCAAAAGAATACTCACTATGCTGTTTTAGTCACGTCTACACTTCTCACGTGCAACTGTGAATGATGTGTATAGCTCTTATTTCATTTTTTATAATGTTCTTATCAGCATGAACAAACATATTATCAAAACACAACCTTCAAAATTATAGATTGTAGAAAAAAAATGAACTCCAGCTGTTTTTTTCCTTCTTTTCCGCCACACTTTCAGTACACTATAAGACATATGTTTACTAATACGTTTACTAGATGTTACTGTTGTTTCAAGATAAGATTTCCCAAATTGTCCATATTCGGAAATTATGAAGAATCAGATCTGAAAAGACAAACAAATCTGTTACTCATTATCTAAAAGTCGTACTTTGGATGGAATACGTAAAGAACTCTAGATATTGTATAGTATATAAGCAATGATAGAGTGCTTTTCTTCCATGGCTACTATAGGAGATTTACTTTAGGATATGTCTTGTTTTACTTTTCCCAAAGATGAAGATAGGGTATTCGATCAAGCAATACAAATTGCTGTTATTGCATTTGCAATAGAAAATTTAACAATTTCAGATTGAAGTCAATAATTGTAGCTTTTGAATTTTTGACAACGTTTTTGTATTCATTGTAGTGGAAAGGCGACTTAACACCAAGAATACTGATTCTAATCCACTTATCTTTTATGGATATTTTCATGGGATATATTAGACACTGCAACTTCATTGCATGTAACCATTTTTGATTGAGATTGATATATATCTCTCCGAGAGTCTAATCTAATCGTTAAAGTTTGTCTTATTAGAAGTTGCCGATCACTACGATTAAACTCTCTAGAACTATTTCTATTGGTTCATTCAACCAAGAAGATATTATCATCTATTATCTTTAACTATTGTCTATTTAATTCCATATCTAAATGATTGCAACAGCTTATAAAGGAATGATGTAAGTGTAGTGTGTGTAATAATTCTTTATTTGAAACAAATTGATATTGTTCGTATTACATAACTGACCGAATTCAACTTAAATATCATATTATATGGTATGATTTACCACATAATATTATTCGTAACTGTATGTAATATCTCTTTGGTCATAACGTATGGAACCATCAGCTTTAACAAAGATACCCCTAATTCGGACCCCACAGGGCAGACGAAAGAGAGGCAAACCAAAAGAAACTTGAAAGAGAAGCGTGGAGAAGGAAATTAAGGAAATGGGAATGAGCTGGAGAGAATTAGAAAACATTGCAAAAGACTGCAATCAGTGGTGTAATTTCAATGGACCGCCACTTCCTTCTGTCTGTTGCTTGTCTGTTGGCGTAATCTAGTAGAGGCCTTATGTGCTACCTTGGCACAACAGAGGAATGAGTGAGAGTTATAGTGGGAGGGAGGGTGAGTGAGTGAGTGAATGATGTAATATCACTTTATGAATCTATCAGGATTTGGTGTGATATTATTTAATTGTTCAGACTAATTGTTAGTAAGCATGCTAAATGTTCTTTAAAAAATTCTAGTCTGTTCTTCTCCAGACACTACCTAGAATGAACAAAACCAAAGTTAGAAATTGAGGTGTAATGGCTGAAACCTAAAAAGTTGTTGCTGTTTGATCACTACAACAAAGATGTCCAGGATCTTTTCTTTGGTTATGTTATGTGATGAGAATCAAGGATTTGGACTACCTTTTTTGGGCTGGTTCATAAAAAATAGCAAATAGGCCTGTCCTGACAAACTTAAAGCAAAGATCTGTTATAGTAAACACCTTGATTGTTTTAAAAAAAAAACAGAGCCCTTGACTAGTGCAATGACCTTTATTCTGGTACCAAACTACGTGTACACCAAGTGTAAAGGTACTGATGAGATGTGTGTGGAAATTGATATCAATTGCTCTTTCTCTTAGAAAAAAATATCTGCAAAATTCTACATTATGCATTAAAGAGTTTGATGGAATACATTTTTGTACTGTTAATAAAAAACAACAATATTTGCTTGTCGTTTTTTACATATTTCATTAACTCTTGTGGTTGCTTCTTGTTGGTTCTCATTTCAGTAGACTTCAAATTCACAAATACAGAGATAATCTGACCCATTTTCTGCTGGTCTGTAGACTGCCACATAACGCCCTGGTAATGGGGTGTCACATTCCAGTTGTAATGGCTTGAATTTGTTGATGGTTCCCACTGAGGCACATTCAGTAAACTGTGTAGGATCAAAGTTTTCACCATCAAATGTATCCCCAACAACTATACGCACGTTGCTGAGTTGCTGTTCTTAAATGAACAAAAAGAGGAAAGTTTATTCGGCAAAGATATCTGTAAAAGGACTTGAGTGTACTGGTTTTAGTTATAGAATGGTGATGGGCCAATTAACGTTTTTCTAAGAGGACCTGCTAGCATGATTACGAAGGTAAAGGCTAAAGTCAGAAATTGGATGGTTTATACATTTCGAATATTTTATCTATCTTAATCGCCTTCAACATTTTGGAATCTTAGTTCCATATCAAAGGGAGGAAAATGTAGGTAAAAAGATTTCAGCTGCAACATACAGTTATAACAGTCCAGGGCCAGTTGAAGTTACATTTATGAGGCTGGTGCCCATTTGAGTTATTGAAAGGTTTAAAAAAAACATTCAGTATTAAAATAATGATAAAAGTAAATAAGAATTAAGAGTCAGTACAGTTACAGTGATAATGTTAAAAATATAAAAGATATCATCATCCAATGTTGTGATAATACTTACTAATGTTAAGACTACATTTGAGTGGAATTTTTAATATTCATGTTATAGTAAAGTATATATAATGACACTTGATTTTGTTGAAATTTTAAGAAGACGCATGCCTGTTTGCCATTTCAAAGCACAATACTATGTTTTCATTAGTTTAATATATTTCTTTAAATCGTTTTTTATCATCATATTATACCATGCTTATCAAAACTGATTGTATATAAAAATGAATCTATTCATTTTTTTGAGAGTCATCAATGCCATTCTTCTGCAGTGTAATATGATTAAGGGATCGACTTCTATTTTCGGATCCAGTTTTTCTCACATAGGGTTAGAAAATAGCATTTTATATGGCTAACCTTTAATATTTATGAATGCTTATATCTAATAATCACCATACACATCAGGTCTAGGTGTCAGCACAACAGTCTTAACTAACTGCGGCTCCAATAAATCAACAAGCCACCAAGATGGCATATCTATGTTAGTATGGGCACAGTCGGTAGCATTAGCATTGTTGTACAAAAACTTTCCATCATTTGCAAGGTATGGTGGATAGACACCATTGCCATACTCTGTTAGATCCAAGATACTTGATTGGTATGCAGGTTTCCTGAGGGCCAAATTCGTCTCCCTTCTCGAAACTAAAAAAAAGATTAATACGTATTCCAATTAAAGCATAAGCCTAACTAACTGAAGAAAAACTCTCATAATACAGACTCTATTATTACAATTGTTCATTCAATCGCACTCTTTGCAAAGATTTAAAAAAAATGCCCGTATGATATATTATGTTACTTTACCTTAAAGTGACGATTGAATGAAAAGATTCCAAAAATTATACTTAATTAACTTTTTCGTAAATGTTTAAATTCTAAGGCTCGTGTCAGTCGGTTATAAAAGATAATATTGCCTCCTCTTTTTTTTTACCTTTTAAAGTTAAGGAGTTAATTCATTTTGAAACATTTTATTATTGTTGGGTGTTTTTTTAAACATTAAAATAATAATCTTGTTTAAGAGGTTTTAACTTGCAGTTATATAAGGTGGCCCCAAGCCACAAACATATTATTTTGATGGTGGAAAATTGCAATTAGATATGTTGTTTAGATAGCAAAGTGGTAATTGAAAACACCCCTTCTACCATTAGCTTTATCCTTTTACTTCACATCTGATTTAATTTTAAATCGTTTCTAAAAACACATTTAAAAAAAAAAGTACTTATTTAATCCCTAAATGAATTATTACAGAATAATGAAATAAGGAATATTTCCAAACCTGTAATTTGATTTTCTATAATGTCCATTCTTCTCTGCAAATTGTCTAGTTTGGTCAGTACTTCTGGCATTCTCTCTGCGTAACTTTTCATCTCTCCTTCTATGTTGCGAAGTATTTCAAGAACTTCCGGCCTGACATCATCCGTGTGATACTCTTTCTGGGCATTATCTGATGTACTATCGCAATCGCATATGAACACACATGAAATTAGAATGCTAGCCAGGATTTGGGGAATTTGCAACATCTGTAAAAACAATATATATTTATATTACGGCTTTTTCTAAGGATATGAAAGTGTTTTTCTTTTCTTTTTTGAGAGGGGGATGGTAAAAATACTTATTTCAATAAACTAACAAATGAGTAAATTTGAATTAATCACTCAATGCCATTTTATATGGGTTGAATTTCAAGAAAAGATTTTGCTACTTTCCATGAGCTAGTCATAATCCTTTATAGGACTACCCTCCAATGATCTTTGAGATTTATCAAAGTTATCAAATTTTAAAAAAGAAATTTTAAATGTAAATGCTCAAAAACACTATCAAGTAGCCTAGCCTCGTATAGTAGTTTTACAATTAGATGCTCGTATTTTCTACTTATTACACTTGTTTTGATACATTGTTTTAAATAGTTGTACTAATTATATGTGTACCTGTAGTACAAAATTAATTGATATGTGAATTAGGTGTCAACATATCGGCCCTATGATCTTTCATGTCAACCCAACCTACTTGGGTCTTTCTTTTGATGGCAACTCATCACTTATTTCACTAATTGCAACCAATCTAAGTGTATTTTAGGCACAACATTATCAAAAGAAACATAGACTAACACACTTTTCAAAATGTTGATTACAATATTGTGTAAAACAAGACCATAACATTAAAAAAAGTGTTACCCAATACCCCCTCCCCCCGTTTTGATGTTTCTAATAGGACTCAATGCTGTGATATAAATATCTTTATTCAGCTAATTTCATCAGAAGATTTATAAAAATTGTGTAATGTTTTCTACAATGTTCTATTCAATAATATGATTATAAAAATTCAAGTATTTGCATAATCACAAGCAACAAACAGGTCCTAATGCAGATGGGAACATTATTTTCAGTAGCCAAACTTTGGCGGCCATTTTCTCAACTTTGTGATTTTGGCTATTTTGGTTGTATTAAAAAGTTGATTTCTTTTTACTTTATGACTGTGGTGACATTTTCTACATACAATTCAAAGAATAATTGTAAAATTCATATAGAAGCAGGTTTTGGATTAACATTTACTATGGTTTTGATAGAAATATTTGCCAAAAATGTACTTTTTTTCTCATCCAAAAATTGAATTATCAAAATCGATATTATTAAATCAAAATATCAAAAAAAGCTTCTAGAGAAATTTAGATATGACAAAAAGGTTGAATATGGATTTTAAAATTATATAACAATCCATCCAATGGATGCAAGATATCTGTTCTGCGAAAAGGGGTTATTTTGGTCATTTTCTTCCATAAAATATCATTTTTTTATGTAAATAAAAAATAAATACATTTTTGTCTTTGGAATTCTTTTATTATTTTACTTATCTTTATCAATAACAAAATTTGAAGGTTATTTCTGCAATATTAAAGGATTTTTTTGAAGAAGTAGGTCACCTTAACACTTCTAGATGTTTAACTTAAAGTCGCGTCTATATCTTTCTGTAATCTATATATATTAAATTGTTATAACGAAAGCCGCTTTGACGTCAAATTTCTTGAAATTGTTGTTTGCAAACATTTGCATTTTTCATGTGAATTATTTGAATTCTTTAAAACTATGAAATGCAATATCAAGAATTTAGAAATACCAACGATATCAATATCATCAAGAATTTTCCAAAATACGAATAAGTGTACCAAAATATAGACACTTCAGGTGATGGTATTTGAACAAGATCTAAACATTCCCGTCATCATGAACAAACAATTTTATTGGATTGTGGTTACTACATTTGAATATGAGTTCCTGTACACATTTTTGACAGATAAAAGAATGGATTGATTTTTGGGTTAGTTGTAAATAGTATGATTTGGTCAACATACATAAAAAGACAAAAATAAGATATTTATTGGGTAGAATGACCATATTTTTATCTTTCTATAATGAAAACGTGTAAACTATACCCTCAAGTGTATCTACTTTCTCCTATCCCTAACTTAATTGCATAAGTAGATATAAAATGAAGCTTATTTTTATTGTTGGATGTTTATATCACGTACTAATTTCAAAACTATACTCACTATGCTGCTTTAGTCACGTCCACACCTTTTTCACGTACAGCCGTTAATAATATGTATAGATTTAATTTTTGTTTTTAAAATGTTGTTATCAGTAAGAACATTTCAAACATCTTATCAAAAGCCTTCATATGAATTGTATAAAAAGTAATGTTATCGAAATCCAGCTGTTGATTCTGATTTTTCCGCCATACTTTCAGTACATTGTATGACATGTGTTTACAAGTGCAGTAGGTGAGATGTCCCATTCACCTATTGTGTTGCTGCAAACATTATCTAATAAGACTCAAATGTCACTTGGAAATGTGTATCAAAAGGTCAAACTGAGATTTTTGCTGTTAAAATATTATTGTGTATATCATTTATCTCATTTTTTTTGAGAAATAAATGTTGACATTCAGTGGTGAAACTGCTGCATCAGAAAATGCTGATCTGACTGTGTACACTTTTTTTTGAGAATAATAATTCAGAATATATTTTGAAAAATTGATGACTTGTTCTTGACTTATCAAACTAAATGAATATGCAAAAAGGTCAAAATCAACCATTTCAATATTGGACATAAAAATTTACTGGCAACCCTAGTCCCTACCCTTAAAAGTTGGTCCTGGAGAGATGGTCGTCGCTCCAGATTTAGAAAAAAAAAGCTTCTGTATCTGACAGGTGGTTATTTGCAAAAATATATTATCTGTAAACAATATGATGGCTTATTTTGGTCATATTTTCCCGTAAAATTAATTTTTTTATCTATAGTAATCTAAATTCATATTCAATAGTATTGTACTTATTTGGTATTTAACTGTCATATTATTTCAAAAACAAAGGAACACGTCTCCTTTTCCCTGAACAATGTTATGCTATGTTATAAACCTAATATAAATACCTGATTACAAATTAGATTGTTTCCATAAATATTCTGCCTATAATTATCAGGTTTGTGTGAAATGTTCAACGTTTACAAGCAAGGTCTTTAAGACTTTCAAATTTAAAAGGTGTCTCCAATGGTCTTTCTTTTATTTCTTAATTTCTATTAATAGACTGATTCAAACTAAAAGTTTATTTCTAACACATAATGCAAACAAATATTCAATATTCAAAAGAAAATTCTTTCTCCTGCATTCTTTCCTTAATTTCTAAAATTCAGTTACTAAAATATTTTCAGAATATCAGTGTATTTCTGACAGAATTATCCAAATAATTTGTTTCAAAACCCCATGAGTATCTGTATCTGATATAATTCCATGAATCTATCAGGACTTGATATGATTGTTTAGATTAATTCTTATCAGTTTTTCATTGGCTCATAAACCTCAAATTCACATAAAGTGATGAGCATGCTTCCAGCTTCCGGTACTCTGTATACAGCAACATAACGTCCCCGCATTGGAGTGTCACATTCCAGTTGTAATGGCTTGTATTTGACGATGGTTCGAACTGAAGCACACTGAGTGAAATCTGACGGATTAAAGGTTTGACCATCAAAAGCATTCCCAACATCTATACGGACATTGCTCAGTTGATTCTCTTAAGAACAAAAGAAAGAAAAGTTAAAAATATTATTTTTCAATATTTATTTTGTATCAATATGTGTCAGATTCATAACCCGTTATGTAATTTGAATTTTAGCGATGTAAATCATCCTTCTTAATGCATGATTAATGAGTATCATTTCTTTGAAGGAGGTTGATCTCAATGGACCGCCACCTCTTTCTACTTGCTTGGTACACACCCCTGTAGATTGGCCAGATAAACTGAGAATATAATCTATGGATTTCCCCTGGCTTTCAAACCTTCTATCTGCCCCTCAAAAAAGATCTCTGGGGTCCACTGTGCCTGATTATATGACCTAGATATCACTTCTTCTTAGCTATCTAATTTGTTATTGGCTGTTTGGAGTACCTTGATATTTGCCAAATATAAAGTCGATAATAATGTTCAGCATTCTCTTGCAGAGCCATACATAACATCTCAATTTGTCTGTTTGTTATAACATTTTGTCACTTTATATACCGTCTCTAGCTATCTTTATTCTTCTGATTTCACGTTCAACTATTTCATCCTTAGCATGAAATCAAATTAAATAACAAAACCCTGAATCTATTGATCCTATCAACTTTTGTAGAAACGGAGTAACTTTAATACACAGAAATAATAGTTTGTTAAAGATTTACCATCGCTATCAGGTCTTGGTGTTAGGACTACAGTCCCCACCAATTGTGGTTCCAATAAATCTACAAGCCACCATGCAGATATTTCAATGTTAGTTATTGCACAGTCATAATGTGAATTGTACAAGAACTTCCCATCCACAGCGAGGTATGAAGGAAATGTGCCATAGGGATTGGTATGTACGCTGGATTGGGAAGTAGGCTTCCTCAGTGCAAGATTCTGACCGCTTTTCATATCTGTCAACAGTAAAAAGATTTAATTTGAAGATATAGTGCATAAATGTGGTTCTACACCTCGAAAACCTGAGGCTAATTAAGTAATGAATGGAAACATGTGAAAAAGTGAAAACCTGGTGGGAAGACTAGTAAAC
>JAVSBT010301410.1:0-11931 GCA_033118115.1 Pharyngocirrus eroticus | reverse complement strand
CCCGGTTATTGTTGTCCACCCAAGAACCGCCTAGATCTGATAGCCCACTGGTTTGAAATTGGGTTCTGGATCTTTTTCTGTGGGGGCGAAACAAGACCTAGCTTGGACCTAATTGGGCTGAACATTTGGGTTCAAAGTGAACTGGGCACTGGGCCCAAACTTGGTTCAGAGTGGCCTGTGCACTTGGCCCCAACTTGGCCCAAAAAGGGGCCGAAACAGGATCCAGTTAGGACCCAGTTGGACGGAGCATTCTGGCCCCAGTTGGTATGACCCAAGTGGGACCCAGTTAATTTTGTCCACCAGGTGGCACATGATCCTAATGCTTGAATGTATACTGGGGCCAAATAGGACAAACTGAATGGGAACCAGCTAGGACTCATTTTCAACCCACTTCGGGCCCAATATGCAGCCCATTTAAAATTCACATAAAGTCATGTATTGATATAAGCCCATCCCTAACCCACTTTCACCTGGGTCCTGAGTTGCCTGGGAGAACTGGTCCCACTGGGTTCTGAATGTTCAGCCAAATTGGGTCTTAGTTATGTAACATAGCCAACCGGGCAAACCTGGTAAAGTTCCAACTGGGTTCTGTTTTGCCCCCAAGGACAAACTAAACTTGGTCCCACTTGGTTAGGCCCAATTGGGATTCAATGTGCATCCTTATTGGGTCCCACCTGTGTCCCCAAGGTAGACATTTAATGGGTCCCACTCAATTAAGCGGGTCCCACTCAAGGTAACCCCACTGGAGGCTGAATCTTCAGCCCAATTGGGTCCTAGTTAGCTTCCATCTGGGTCCTGTTTCGCCCCCATTGATAAAATCAATGGGTTCCATTTGGTTAGGCCTAATTGGGTTCAAGTGTGCATTCTAATTGGGTCCCAACTAGGATCCATTTCCAACCCAGTTGGGCCCAGTCTACAACTCGCATTGAATCAACATAAAGTCCTGTATTGATTTTAGCCCATCTCACTTTCAGCTCACCTGAGGTCACTGTACAGAAAGTATCTGTTGACATTCACATGAAAGTGAATTCTTAGAAGGGAAAGTTTAAAGATAATGTACCCCTTTTCTAAGAAACCTGTAGGATGGACCTGCAGCTCTTTAAGAATTTAGAGAATGAAGGAAATTCTATTTGTAACCAAAGATAGAGAATTTAAAAAGAGGATAGGATTCTAAAGATTTCTTTTGTTACTTGTACAAAAGAGCCATGTCACCCCACCTTCACATAAATGTATGAAATAGTACAAAAAGGTTATAATGTCATGTATTAAATAGATAAAATAATGAAAAAATGCAACAAAATAAGATATGTGGTTTGAAACCTACATGTTTCAAGTCATCAAGGACTCTCTTTAGGGTATATTTCAATTTTGAAATTTAAAAAAAACACATTCACATTTGGGCATTCACCCTACCCTGTAGTACACATACACATACAAACATGTCCAACACTACACCACATCAAAGAATTTGTATCCTAAAAGCATATCATACACTTTTTTGGGTTTGATTATCATAAAATTTAGTTATCGCAAGCTATAAGTCTAATCATATCAAGGGATACTTTAGTTGTGTACACTGTGTTCATTTTAGATTTTTTTAATGGGTATAATAGAAGAACATTTTACCTTACTTTTTTGAATGGGTTCTGTGTTATTGTGTTCATCCACCATATAACATGACTGAAAAGAATTTCTTCCTTGGCCAGTGAACCATCCACTAAATCATTGTCCTAGTATATATATATATTCAATGAAAAAAAGGGATAGGGTAATCAGATAGTTGAAAAGGGATGAAGTCACACTATACTAAGAATGTTTAGGCAGTGTTTTATTGGAGAAGAACTTACTTTTACATCATGGATCCTGGTTCAGAATTTGAGTTGAAGATGGAACAAGGACAGAATGATGTTATATTTAACCCTAAAAGTACAAACAGATTGGAGAAGCAGAAGGTAACATAACACATTTCTATTGCTCTTTTTCATATTTCTACCCCTTTCTTGTTCCCATATAGAACTGAATAACAAACAGTACATTGTTAATTGTATGTAAGTATAGGATATACAACTTTTTTCATACATCAGAACCATACTGCAATAACAGCTGTAGTTTTAATGTTGTTTTTATTTGTAAATGTATATTTTAGAAATAAAAACATTGGAATAACTTATCTTTGCAACATCAGGGAATGAAACAAGCAGAAACCGCGGGAGCCACTTTTTATATTATAGGGAGTCAGTAAACATACATGTTACCATGAAACATTATTAATATAGGGTAGTATTCTCAGGGGAAACTGAGAACACTGAGAAGTCATTCAATGGATGGCTCATCTCATCATACAATGAAATTTATTTAGTTTTGATCAGAATAATTTTTTTAGTAGTAGTAGTAATTCTGTGTTGAAAAATAGACCTTTCCAAAATATCTTTTCCCAATTTATGTAATTGTGACCATTTTAGAACTGATCTTTGAATCAGAAAAATATGATCATAAGCCATTGTCTGCAAGGTACACAATAAATACCTAGGATGTCAATAAATAGTTTTATATTAAAAAAAATCTTTCTTCATAAAATGGTATCAAGTGCAACAGAATTAATAAACATAGAAACATTTTGTATATCTTATCCTTTGAAAAGAATTTCATTTTTATTTATAATTTGCACTTGATCAATGTACTTGATCAATGAAAGTGCACATGTACTTAGAAAAGACGTTCAGTTGTATGATCTCTTCATCCATTTAAGTGAATACATGTGCGCCTGTGGCTTAATTAACAGGCGCTATAGATAGCGCTCCTTTTAACGAGCGCAGGAGTACCAGCGCCCCTCTAGTTTCATGTAGTCATGAAAAGTATTTTAAAATACAATTATGTCCAAAATGTATTTTGCGTTGTTTTTTGAGCTGTACATTTTTTTGAGCTGTACGATATCTCTTTTTCTATAATTTTCAGGATAATAATGTTAAAACATTGCATTTCCTGACAATACAGTTTTAACCCATTTTGGGCCCCTGGAGACTAAATATGCTTCCTAGCTAATAAATCAAAATTTCAGAAATATTCTTATGTTCATAATGCTTAATAACCTGTAATAGGATATATTTTAGAAATAAAGATCTTGACAAACATCAAAATCCATAAAATTGGTAAAATCTCAAGTTCAAATTTAAATCTACATAGTTTGAATTCATAAAAATCATAAAACTAGTCACTATTTAGGTATAACTGAAATATGTCAGCATTTATATAACCTTTTTTTGCACATGAATTTAAGGATTTACAATATTTATTCCATTAATTGTGTGTCCACTGATTTTCTGGAATTTAGTACCGGATCATCTTTGTAGCCCCCTATCGAGAAAACACAGATGAGCTTACATAAAACTATTTATTATTTGTAATTGTTCATTCTTTTCAAAGACAAAAATTGCAACCTTTATAGAGGAGAATATAAAAGCAAAAGAATGTAAAGCTTACAAGCGCATTGACGAGGAAAAGTCAAAGTAAGTATAAATACCTTAATTGTAACCATAAATAATGATAGCTTATGCCTTGTGTAGAAAGGAGGACAATCAACAATATTTCTGTTAATTTCTTTCCAAGTTTTTTTAACTACAATTTAAGCATGGTGATGTTTTTTACTAACCTTTTCACTTACTCAAAATAAATTTGGAAAGAATAACATTGGTACATGGCCCAGTCTTCAAACATCAAAACTAAAAAAACATTATTTCTAAGGGAGCCAATTCCTACCCCGGCTATTGACTGATCCTTTATCTAGTACCTTAATAACTGGGCTACACCACTGTCTTGTTCCTCCACGTCTCTTACCTTTAATGGAAGGAAAACCACATGTGCCTTTTCAATTTCATTATTCAACTATTGTGAGCTATCTATTTTCATTTTGGGGGGAAGGTGAGGCAGCTCCAATATAGAAATGTATAATATAAAGTCCATTACAAAGGCTATCATATTTTTTGATATCATATGCTATTTTTTTCTTCGGCCAGTATCAAAACAAAAATTGGAAGGTATTATGTATTACAATCTATCTAGTTTTGTTTTACATCATAAACTGTACCTGCATAAACTAAAATTAATCTGCAGTTGTCAGTGTGGCAGAGACTTGGGTTGGCATTCAGACCGAAGTATTGATACTGAGACTCGCACAAAAGAAAAGTGGACTTCAGGAAAGCATACTGAGTCTATCAAAAATGAACATTTTGGTTTTGTCACCTTCCATGGTTTTGGAGAAGAGGCAAGCAAACATGCACCTGTAAGTATATATATTAAAATGAACTACCGTAGTTGCTCGATCTGCCGCCGGGGCGGCTATTTTTTTCGAGAGCCCTTTTGACCCGGCCCTTATTTGAACCGGCGCTTATTCGAGCAAGGGCGCTTATTTTAAAGATCACCATAAAAAAATGGAAATTAAGACCATTTTACAAATTTACCCACATTGCTAGGAGAAGCTAAGAAATCAAAAACATGACACTTTTTTATATGAAAAACGGGAGCTTCCGAGCAGCAGCATTTTCCGTTAAGCCCTGCTTAACATCTGCTATAGCTTCCAGCTTAAAGTCAATAGTATTAGTAAGTTGAGTTTCTTGTTGCGAATGTCATCACCCGATTCAGAATTACAACGCAATGGCAGCCATATCAATAAACTATGATTTTTGATTTAAAATTCACTGTTTGATTGAAAGATATTCCGGACATTGCATTAAAAGTCTTACTTTAGCCTAGATTATTCCACTGAATATTCAGTACTATACGACTACAGGTTAGCGACACTGTCTGACAGGTTAACCGGAAGTTCAGATCGAGCAACTACGGTACTTTACTTTATTACCCCCCCCCCATATCTTATAACCTAAATTTCTTTTAATAGTCTCATATAAAAGAAGAATAGTTTGGGCCAAAACTGTCTTGCATGTGTGGTGTCAATTAATCATTCCCTGTCATCAAAATTCTAATGTGAAGAATTATTATCTACTAGAAAATCTTTTAAACATAAAATCTAAAATACTGAAAACATTTTTATTTCTGCAATATTTTTCAACTTACCGCACAACATCAGTGATAAGGCGAGAAATGTTAGTAAATGTATAAATATAAACATGTACCTAGGCGGATCCAGGATTTTGCTAAAGGGGGAGGGAGGGTTGCCTTGAAATTGACCTTGATATCAATTATCATTTTAATATTCACAGCATAATACATGACGGATATTTGGTGCCTAATAGGCATTTAAAAATAAATGATAGAAAATTAATTTATCTTCATTTTTTTTTGACATTTTGAAAATTTCTGGAAGTATACACTTCAACTAGACAGACTTCAAAATTGTATCCGCTTTTGGACTATAGACTTCTAAAACACCACCATGATTTTCAGCCAAAAAGACACTTCAATTTGACATAATGTAAATAGAGCTCTAGATGCTTAAAATGCCAGAGTGCTGGACTCCCTTTTGGTCATTTTGATGCAAAGTCTTTATTTTTACCACACATAAGCATAAGCATTTCTTCATAATTTTTTCTTAGTTTGTTCGTGTGGCTGATGATTGCAACAAGGATGTACTCTGTAAACTATTGTTTAAAAATTGGAATATGCCTCCACCAAAACTTATCATATCGGTGACAGGAGGTGCTAAGACTTTTACTCCAAAAAACAATGTCCAAACAAGGTTTATAACTGGATTACTCAAGGCAGCAACTGCGACAGGTTATAGACTTATATATCATGTTTTTTTTTCTCATTGCACATACAATTATATTTTTCTTATAAAGCATTGATTCAATGTTGAATACATGTTGCTAAAAAAAAGTATGATTATATAATTATGCTCATGTACTTGAAGTAAAATGTTTACTTCAAAAAATGTCAAATAATGAAAGACACAAACATGCACCCCCAACATTAATTTGTCATGAAAAAAAATGGAACAGTTTAACTCAGCAAAAAAGACCAAAACAGTTCTCACTGATATTATATCTATTCTTATGAGAAAAATAAAATAAATCAGTTTAATGTGTTCAAAAAGCCTCATTGAAAATACAACTTTTCATATTTACAGTATCACATAAATTCTTATGGTTACTTTATATTCAATATAGATACATGGATCATTACTGGAGGGACAAATTATGGAGTCATGAAAATGGTTGGCGATGCAATTGCAGAGAACAATCGAAAGGCAAAACCTGGGGATCATCAACCTGTTGCTCTCGGAATAGCAACCTGGGGAATCGTGGCCAACACCAGGAGTCTTAGAAAATGTGATGATCTTGAGGTTAAGGTAGGTATTTTTAACTTGTGCTCAAATATGTGTTCATGGTCTCCTGATTGTAATTTGAGCAAGCTTTAGCATTGAAGTCATAATTAATCCTATACTATCATTTATCCACCAAACCCTCACTCTATTCAATCATATGTTCATCCATTTACCAGCAAGACCAGCCACAGATATGAATGCAACCAGTCAATGATTAGATAAAGCATTTACACAACACATCCAAACCTTTGAATATTGACAGCTTGTATTCACCTTTTTTTAAAGTCGTCCCATAAACCAAAAGATTTAGGTGATGTTTCTCCAGGGGATCTACTTGATCCTCATTATTCACACTATCTGCTAGTGGATGATGGAACCGAAAAAAAATATGGGAAAGAAATAGCACTGAGAGCCCAACTTGAGAAACATATTTCAAACTATTTGGAACAAAATCATAAAGGTAAGCTCTAACTGTGTAATGTGTAATGATTTAACAGCATTTAAGGGACAACATGAAGGTCACTATTAATTTTCAGAGATCTTTACTTATTTAATTACATGTAAGGGGTCTGCTTGGCATGGGAGTAATCAATTACTTTCGATTAGTGACTTATCAATACAAAGTAATAAAATGTCATACATCACTAGCTTATTTGTTTATGGGTTTGTCTCAATATATCTAACCCCCACTCAACCCATTTTATACAATTAATGTCCTGTTTAGATTGGTTGATTTCTCTAGCGAAGATTTTGCTTTGATTTTAAAGCCAGAGTCATAATCCTTTGTGGGACTAGAAGTAGAATTCACAGACCTTTGAAAGACTAGAAGTCAATCTGTTTGGATTGTCTAAAAAGCTGGCAAAGGTTTAGCAATGGCAATAGGTCGAATGTTTAAAGCTTTTTAAGCTTTAAAAGATTGCATCTGTGTGTAGACTGTAGAATTCTGAATTGAAGTGCTTTAGAGAATTGCAACTAGTCACTTTCCAGCAACACAGTGTAAACAGGGCTTCAATTATTTCCTTCTAACTTAGTTATAATAAACATAAACTATAATCTTACATGTTTCGCCTACTAATAAATCTGATTTATAAAAGTCTGCATTATAAATTACTAAGCAACCCAAATTCAATCTTAACTAGGTGGCACAAAAGCTGTATTTAATCCAGTCCAAGTAGTCTGCCTAGTGTTAGAAGGTGGAAGAGGTACTCTGGAAACTGCAATTGAGGCAGTAGAAAATGACACACCAGTGGTGGCAATAAAAGGATCGGGAAGAGCTGCAGATTGGATTGCCTTTGCTTATGAAGAAAGTAATAGAAGTGGAAAGGATCTGTGAGTATTTTATGGTTGATAGGATCAATTTTGTACAATGATTTTATCTGACCAAATTAAACAAATTACAGGGCCTGGTAGTCTCAGAACTGTTTTTGAAATACAGTTTCTTCCTTCCACCCATTCTCTTGAATAAAAAAAAGAATCATTTGACATGTGAAATGTATTTAAGCATGGACATTCATATTTTCATCTTATTTTCTATGACATCAAATCTTGGGTTATTTTGCAGTGAACTGACAGATTACCAAATAAAAGAATTGAAAGACAAAATAAAAAGAGAATGTAAACTAGAAGTCACAGAAATGATTGACCAACTGGTTACCATTGTAAAAAAGAGACATCTGGTAAGGTAACATTCTCTGTTCTGTGCATGTGATGGCTGAATAATTTTACATGATTACAATATAAGATCAAGTGTTTTTTTTAAATCCAACAATCTTTTGTGACAACAAGGAAAAAGAGATTGTTTTGGTTAGAAAAAATAATTCATCACAAGTTTAAGTTAGTTACACTTTCAAAATTCAAAGTAATGGGGTTCTCAGTGTGCACTAATTGAAAGTTATGAAATTAAATCTGTGAAAAAAATCTATATTTCCACATCAAAGGTCTTTAAAAAATGATACGATAAGGCCGAAATAAAAGAAATATTGTTTCTCATCATTGTGATGAGGGAGGGAAGGATTTTTTTTTAAATTCTTTTTTTATCTTTTCTCCCTTATACTTGACTTGAGTTGGCAGGATATTACCTAAAAGGTATATTTTGCATTACTCAAAAAAAGATTGTATAATCAAACAGAAAAATAGCTGTTAAAGTTTAAAGTGATAAAAAAAGTACGGTAATTCGATTTGACCACATTCGACATTTTGAAACAATAATATAATTGCATGTGCTATAATTGACTAGGCTTCTTGTTCTTTGCGATCACTTCATAATGTATATGCGTAGTAAAAAAATAAATTAAAAAATATCTGGCCGCATACGGCAAAAAAAATAATCACCTGGCCGCTAAACAATGTTTTTCTTCATTTCAGATTTCAATCTGTTCCTTAGACCTTGATGAAGAGACTAATGACATGGGCGAGGCCATACTGATGGCATTACTAAAAGGTAATTATCTAAATATGACAACTGAAGACAAAATCTTACGCTATTATAAATTTAAGACTTTAGTATGTTGACCTTTTTTTAAAAGTGTACCAGTGCCCATCTCACCATATTTATTGAATATACCCAGCTCAATTGTTCTTTAATCAAGTCTCATACTTGTGTCATATGAAAGAAACAATATATTACCTCATTGTCCTGGCCACAAATGTTTCAATCATTCAACAAAGTGTCATTATCTAGTCATTCATTCATTCATTTATTCATTCATTCATTCATTCACATGGCAAAAAATGTCTGGTGCAAATAAACACACAGATAGATAACACCATTTACAGCTTTTAGAGGATTATGACTTTGTAACTGTCATTTATTTTTCATGATGCATTCATAATGAAAGTATATTTTCTATCACGATAATTCATTTAGCCAGCAATTCTGTGGCCAAGTCCAAGTTGGATATAGCCTTGGCATGGAAAATAGCAGATGCTGCAAGAGTTAAAATATTTTCATATGCCAATAGAGAACTGTGGAAGGTTTGTCTCAATTATTGTATTGCTCTTCTTCCCTTTTGTGCAGTTCTCCCTATGATAGTCCTAAGATTTGTCTAATAATTAAAACTTCAGTATATACAACTTTCTTTGATATAAAGCATTTTTATACAACTTCGTAATAAGGAGAGTATCAAACATGTTAACTGGTTTATAGTATTTCAAATGACCTGATTACAACCTACTAAGGCTCAAAAGATTTAATTGTTCGTATGTACCAACAGGAGATGGTAATGGCACATTTAGCTCTGTTTACATTGAGTCAAATTGACATGTCTTGTTCTTAAAGCTTGTGTTATTTAATCCTCTGTCTGACTCATAATCCTCTAAAAGATTTCTCTTGTCAAGTCATAATCGACATAAAAAGTCGCAAACAGTTAAAGTTGGTGTGCAGGCAGCAATGCTGATACTAGTAAAAGGTCGAAAGATTTGTCAAAGCGCTTCAACTACACAGTCGAATTGAAGTGACTTAATTATTAGCTGAAAATATTTGCAGCATGTCAGAAGTCACTTCAATTCAACTCTATATACAAAGAGCTATATGAGACTATCTGATGAAACAAGTAATAGTCCCTGAAAGAAGCAGGTGAAAACTACAGGACCAAGGCAAACACTTTTGTCATATTTTAGTTCCCAAATACAAATCTGGAAAATTCACATTAGAATGACACAATTTTTAAGATTTTTATCAAGATTTTTATTAGGAAGGGTGGGAAAGTGTGCCATTCAAAATTACAAACACCACTTATATTCAAGTATTTCTTCTTTTCCTTTCAAAAATGTGTACCATTTTATAGGATATGGATTTAAAAAAAGCAATAGTTCTAGCACTTGAAGGGGAATCACATGGGCTTGTCGTATTTTTCCTGGAACGTGGCATTGAATTGCAGGACTTTTTAAAAGTGAAAGTACTTCAAAGACTTTACCAAAAGGTATTTATATTTTAAACCCGTCTAGTCTCGGCATGACACTTGCCCTTGTTGGAAACTTCCCATCTTGAGAGCTCTATAAATCAGTTATGAATTAATAAGTGGTGCATTTCTATTTTCAAATCTTGATTCTTTTTCAGACCAAATTTAGATTCCAGGTCAAAGGACAAACAAATGAGTTTAAAGAAGTGGGTTTGTTCATCAATAAAACACTTGGAAACCACCTGGTGGCTGATGCAATCTGCAAATATGGTGAGCATAAAAATCTTATTGCGCAATCTAAAATGATTTGAGTTGGAACATTTTAAGAAGAGATTTTGTTATAGTGAATTTGTGAAGAAGAGCTTATCCAAATTTAACATTGATATAAATAAATTTGTTTGTTCTTTTCTCTTTCAGAAGAAAAATTCGAAGAGAGTGAGCTAGAGAGACACATGTTTATTTGGGCAATTTTATCAAACAGTAGGGAACTAGCATACTTATTTTGGAAAAAAGGACAAGATCATATTGGTAAATATTGTACATCAGCTGTTCCTATCATCATGCTCTTGATGTCATTCTCCCGCCTTCATCCATTTACTTCATTTTGAGGTAAACAAGGGTACAGATTCTGGTAGAGAAATTTATTTGATGAAACTAAACAGTAATAAAAAAGTTGAAAAAATAAGTAAACCAAAGCCAAGAAAAATTAATGCTAGTTAATGTTACACATCCATACAATAGATGCACAGAATTTAAAAACTGGTTGGCCAAATTTGAAAAATAAATGTTCTTATTTGCCCAACTGGTTGGGCAAATAGCATCTGCCAAATATGAGGCCAAAATAAAAAGTAGTTTTGTTTCGGGTTGAGCGCTCGGGTGGTTTCCGGTACCGTCTTCACCATGCCGGAAGGAGGATTTTTTTTTTTTTTTAATTGACAACTTTATTAAAACAATAGATTCATCGTTCACAGATCCTCATTTACTCTAAGAAGTCTGAGTTCAAAGGTCTCCAATTATGGTTTCATGAATCCAAATAATATAAATTAACTCTTTCAATCTAACACACTAACTTTTATAACCTTCTATCAAATCATTTACAATTACACTAGATCCCAGTATGTCCTCACATGTGACGGTACAATTCCCCAGCAAAATGAGGCAAATTTTGAATTATGCATACATTGAACTATCTGTCACACGAAAATATAATCTTTAAAGCTAACACATTTTGCAAGTAATTCATGAATTTTACTGCGAATAAAATATAAAAAATATTCATCCTGTAAGCAATACTTATTCTCTGCCAAGTTTAGTCACAAACTACTCTTGGTTGAAGTTGAATCTGGAGCATTCTGTATTGTATTGTATTGTATTGTATTGTATGTTTTTATCAACATGTCATGTTACACTTCAATAGTCCATAAGGCAATTTATGCAAACTCCGCCCCCTATGTGACACATACAATGATACAACCTATCAATGTGGTGGTTATACTTATAGGTCATGAACTTCGAAATAGGTGTCAATCAATATGACATTGAGTCAATAGAGACCTATATTTATATTGCAGGCACTCTCCCTCTCCCCATTTCAAACTTATGCTTGACAAAAGTCAAACGGTTAAGTAGAGTACAGTATAAAGAAAGAAAGGTATAGATTGACAGTTCCATTCCTTATATTACAATTTAAAACGAAACTATAATGTACATTTCGCAAACACATCATAGTATCATTTTATTTCTAAAAAAAAG
>JAVSBT010301299.1:0-11932 GCA_033118115.1 Pharyngocirrus eroticus | reverse complement strand
AAACATGTAGTGAAGAGGATTATCCACCTGACGATGGGGCCGGAAGCAGCATCAGAGGCTTGTTTGGTAAATAAAAAAAACTCTATGTTTCCTATCTTTCCCAGGAATGTACTTTTGATAAACTGTTTAAAAATAAAATACCAGGAAGTATTTGAATTCTCGAATATTATTTTTGGCTTTGTGTTTCCTGAAAATGTATTTTCTAGTTTGCAATTAATAGAAAAACACCAGGAAATATTTGCATCCTTGAATATTGTTAGATATGGGTATTTTTTTAAATATATGATATCACCACATACATTATGTGTGAACATTTCGTTTCAAAATATTAACATTTGTATGATATAAATATCTAGGCCCTATTAGGATACCAGCACAATTGTCTGTAGCTTGCTTTCAAATTGCTAAAAAATGTTATCATAATTTTTACTAGTCATGTAGATAAATCTTATTGTGGGTCATCGCTAGATGGGGATATTGTTCCAAGGTTATCTATCCCATCACCTGTGTCAACCTCTATTCTTGCATAAAGATTAAGTTCAGTGTAGTCACTGTGAACTGGCAAATCTATTAAAAAAGAAGAGGAAGAATTAAATCAATGGGAATATCAGACAAATAGTTAGTGGAAAAATATATAAAGTGTCCAAAATATGTTTATAAAGCATAAAGTTTGAATGACCTGCAGTATTATTCTTGGTATAGATATTATCATCATCGACGTCTTCAAAATCTGGCTCATCTTTACGAGTCTGCCTTCTTTTCCTGAAAACATAAAATGCGTTATCTCTTGTTTATTTGATTCGGTTTTTCAACATTTAGAAATCAAAACACGGTTTTGAATCTATGAATATTATTTTTACAAGTCAACTATTTTGATTTTTTAGATATTTTGCATAAAGAAAATTGACCTTTCATTAATATAGATAGGTACATAATGAAGTGCTAAAACAAAAAATATAGACTTTAACTGGTCATAAATGTGTATTGAAAGTAGCAAATTAGCTCCAAACTTAATTGTAGGTAACAGAGTTGAACCTGTTTCGCCACCTTTATGGAGTATGTGGGCGATTGTTTTGAGTTTGTATATTTCATGTTTTGCCATTCTTGATTTGCTTGACACAATATAAACATGGTATAAGTTCTTACCTTAGCACAACAATGATAACAATTACTATTATTGCAATCACTACAAGAACCCCAACAACACCTCCTATAATTGGACTAGGAGATCCTGGTAAGGAAGAAAGAAAAAACAACAACAATTCTTTGACATTGGCAACTTCATAATTATGTAAATGTAAAATTAATTCCTTGTATTTCTTTTCTCAATTATGTTACCTTGGGGTTCCTGTGGTCCATTAACATCCAGCGTGGCAGCAGTGGTTCTTGTATCTGTACAAACTCCATTTTCTGGATCACATTCTTCATAGGATTCACAGGTACATTTAAGATTACAGTTCTGACCATATATTTCTGGGCTACACACTACAGTTATAAGAACAGTAAGAACTGTATGTATTCATCTCATATACAATAATGATAAAGTCCAACAATAAAGACATGCAGTTTGACATTTTTAAACTTTCTGCTATGGCTAGCAAAACTCCCATTGGGTTACCATGATATTCAATGATTACTAGCAAAGGCATTCAATCTTTTGCTCCTACCTTGAGAAAGGGGTCCTAAGGGTTCTTCCAACTCTTATTTTTTAATCAGTCAAGGTGTTCCACATAATCATGATCAAAAAATTTGTTTCTCAGGCTCCCTGGAAATTTCCTAGAAGAGGCCAGAACACATAAAGTTGGTATCCGCTCACAAATATCCCTTAAAATCAGACCCTAACCATAACAATTTTTCAATAAACTCAACTAAATTGGCTTGATTGGATAGAAACCAAGCATTTGATACCTGTTTTGTGCACTCGGAGTGGTTCTAGGATTCTTGATATGAAAAATACTATTTTCTGCTTTTTGTGCCATTTTTTAGGGTTTTGGATGCAATTTTCAAAGAATTATTGCTGACATTGATCTGATTTGGCTTATTTGGTCATCCAGTTGGGTGAGAAAGCCAAATCGGTCAAGAATTTTTGTTAAAAAGCCAATCGCCTCTACTTCAGAAATGGTTTGAATTGTTTGATTTGGGGGGGTGCCTCAAAAAAATTAAATTCTTTCCTAAATTCTTACTCTTTTGTAACTTGATGCATGTTATTCTGTAGTGCAAGATGTAATTTAACATTTCTAATCAAAAAATAGATGAATGTGATGCCTCTATTTAAAAATAGGTGAAATTTTACAAATGGTGCTTATGAATTTTTGCAGAGTATAGTTTAGCTATTGGTCCGATACCCGAACCTTTCACCCTCCTTTTCCGGGTGCTGCGCATTAGAATCTACCAACTGTACATTCAATGCCAGGCTTTATAACGCTACAGCGCCATTATCATGGTATACCCTACTAAATTATGAATTGAAACCATTGACAAAAATGGTAAAAAAATCAAATTGCAGACAGTATCCCTTTCAGGCATTTAGGGTTTCATGTTTCACCTCGTCTTAAATGTATGTTATTTATTGTAATTTACACACAAAATCCCATTAGGTCAGCGGCAAAAATATCTCAAACATGTCGCTGAGGCTTTTGATGCCCTGCGATCATAGCAGAAGCACAGCGAACATTCCGTGAACATTCTTCGTATGTCATTGGGAAGCATTGAGGATGTCAGTGGGACTGAGACAAAAGAAAACAGCCCCTTCCTCCAAATTAAAAATATATAATTCTAAATATAGCATGCGCTTTGTACAGTAGAATAATCTATTCAAAATGTATTTACATGAAATAAAAGTATAGAATACATATAAAAACCCTATTCATTTTCTATAAATACAAACACTTATCCATATTGCCAATAATTCTTACCTTTATCACATTTTGTTCCTTGAAATCCCGGTTGACACTTTCCATTCTGACATTTTCCAGTTACAATGTCACATGGTTGTGTCAGACAATTATCACATGGTTCACAGTCAGTACCATAATAACCCTCAGCACAAGCTGTAATAAGACATAGATAAATCCTTTGTAGATCAGTATTCTACTATGGCTCAATGACACACTGAAATAAAACTAAATCATTTGCATAATCGAGTAACAGTATTAAAAAAACAAAAAGGATTGTGTGTTTCAAATAAAGATCCTACATTTACCATGAAATGCAAAATGGATATCAAGGTGTAGGCGACTTGATATGTTCATTTTTGAAACAAACAAGCCAATGATGAGTGTATCTACCTTGACACATAGATCCTTTGTATCCTTGTTGACAGTCTCCATTAGGACACTGTCCAGTAGTTGTATCACATGGTACATCATTCAAACAATTACCACACTCATTACTACAAGCTGAACCATATCTACCATCCTCACATACTGAAATCAAACTAAACATGTAAACGACTTGATGTATAGTTTATATACTCTAAGATAAAAGATATACCAAGTTACTGCTAAACAAAATAAGCTACTTCTCATTCAAAAAAATCTTACTAAAAGACACAAAACAAGAAAAAAAAAATAGTAGGCAGCTAGGTTCTACCTTCTGTTGTTAGAGCAGAGCCGTTACACTCCTTGCATATATAGCCTTAAGCTTATCAAGGTCCTTGCGTGGTTTCTAATGTAATTGTGTGAAATCTATGGTTTGTTAATGTTACTGAAGGGGTGAACACTGTGACAAACCTCTCTTCAAATCGATACCTTAATACCTACCTTGACACATTGGTTCCTTATAGCCTTGTTGAAATTCTCCTTGAGCACATCTTCCATTACTTTGATCACATGGTTCACCATTCAAACAGAAACCACAGTTACCATTACAACCTGGACCAGCTCTACCATCGACACATTCTGTGAATAGATTGATATTTTAGTTCAATTCATTAAACATTTGGCTCAAGAAAAAGTGACTAGAACATTTCTAAGCTTACTGATTTGAATTTTGTTTGAATCTCCTGTAATTATATGAATGGATGCTTTCATCTGAAAATAAACTAATGTGTCAAACCTTGACACATAGGTCCTTTGTAGCCATCATGTTGACATTGACTGCATTCACCGTTTCCCTTTTCACAGGGATCACTGTCAATACAATTGCCACAGTCATTATTACAATTGGAACCATACTTGTGATCCGCACATTCTGAAATTGCAAACATTAGTCCCTGATAATGTCCCATTTTTAGAGAAAATTTAAAATGTTCGTAATATCATGAATTTATTCATATTAGACAACATTGTAAAATTAGAAGTAGCATCAGAAGAATGAATTGTCCTGATACAACTATATATATCAACATGTTATAGTTATACAGAAAAGTCTTTATTTGTCAAAACTAGGCAACCAAATCATACAAAGTCATCGAAGCACCTTGGTCTTTTCTGTACTTTCTACGTAAAATACCGACTGATGTATATTTGAAGTGGAGATAAAAATAAATAAAAATATATCAACCGACCAACCCATTTATCTACACCAAAAATTCATCTACCAACTAATCAATTTGGAATGGCCTAAGGGAGTTTAACATATCCCGATGCCACAACTTTAGCAACCAGACTAAAAATATGATTAGTAGCATCCTCTCTTTACTTCTACGCAAGAAGTAAAGAGAGGATGCTACTAATCATATTTTTAGTCTGGTTGCTAAAGTTGTGGCACCGGGATATGTTAATTGCTATGTTGCCCTGTCCTTTTTTGTAATAGTTTTGTTTTTAATACTGTTTAGAGGAAGGAGATAATATAATATGCTTTTACTTGATTTATTGTTTTTTTTCACTTCATTCTTTGGTTGTGCAACGATGGCACTAATATAATGTATCAGACATCAGATTAAATAAAAAATTGCCATTTTGAAGACAGTAGATAATTAACACCTCAATAACAATTGTATCAGTTATTGATAAAATAGGCAGAGCCATTACCTTGACACATAGGTCCTTTGTATCCTTGTTGACATTCTCCATTAGCACATTGACCAGTAGTTTTATCACATGGAACATCATTCAAACAATGACCACACTCATTACCACAAGTTGAACCATATCTACCATCCATGCATTCTGAGGAATGAATGAAAAGTAAAGCAAAAGTCGCTTCAGTAAAAAGATCAAAGCTTAGTATAGATGTATAAAACCCCAGAAATTGATAAAACCTACCTTGACACAGAGGTCCTTTCCATCCCTCTTGTTCACATTTTCCATCTCTGCAATCACCATTTCCTTTATCACATAATTCACTATTGATGCAGTGTCCACAGTCTTGGTCACATCTGGAACCATACTTATGATCAATACAATCTGCAAGTTTATTTATGTTGCTAACTATTAGAAGTAATATTCTAGCGAAGGACTTACGTTGGAATTAGTCACTTTGTTGTAAAACGTAAATTGATTGTAACTTTTTTTTTATGCAGTCTGTACCTTGACATAGTGGTTCCCTGTATCCATCTTCACATCCATCATCATTACAATTTCCTGAAGATTTATCACAGTCACCATTAGCACAATGACCACAGTCTTTACAATCAACACCATACTGACCATCTGAACAACTTACAGCTAAAATCAAATGAAAAATACTCTGTGATACTGATAGAAATATCAAAAGCAGAACATTTTGTTTGCTATCATAATGAAGGCTCATCCAAAGTCAATTATAATTTACTGTCAAAATCCTAAAGAACTCCTTGCTACATAGAAACTTCAAAGGGTGTCAGCGTTCATTCTTTATTGAAATATAAGTATTCAGTGTATGTCAATGTACAGTTAAGAGTGTAGTAATAAGCATAGGGTTACAATTCTAATTTAAAAAAAAGGTCTTGAAATATATCATAATATAACTGTTAGATTTGTTTTGATCTCAACCTATTTTCAATGTCACAAAAATAATTTTAGATAAGTGGTTGCAAGGTTGAGAAGAGTTACATTTTGTTCTATTGATTCAAGAGAAATATTTTACTTTTACCTTGGTCACATTTCCTTCCTCCATATCCACTTTTACATTTTCCATCAGTACAGTCCCCATTTCCTTGATGACATATAGGATCCACACAGTCATGACAAAACGTACAAACAATTCTGGAGGCATCCCAGTACGTATAATTCGCACATACTGCAAAATAAATATTAAAAGTAACCTGAAAGTTATGCTTGACTATAACATCTCATAGGGCATAATTTTAATCTAGTTTGAATTTTTAACCCCTTCATTACTTATGTGATATCATAAGCAAAAATAACCCTTGTACAGCATACTGTACCTGTGTACACATTGATTGCCCAATACGCTCCACCACATGCTTCACCACCAACACATTTGTAATCACATGGATTAGTAGAAGGGGGAGCAAAACCAAGTCTAGGCCAATCATTACCACAGAAACACTCATTACCTACCTGTATTAAACAGAGCAAAATAACACAGACATGACTAATAAGTTTAAAAAGTTTTTTAAACAATCCAATTTGTGCAGAGTTAGAAATACAAATACATGACTCGCCTCAACTCCAGCATATCTAGTCCCCTCACCTCTGCACAAACCAATGCACACTGTTAGGTTTTTTACACCAGATCCCTTCGAAATTGGAAGAACTCTTTTCCAATCATCACGGAAGCATCCCAAATCTAAAATATAGGCAAGGAATTGAGAGCTGTAGACCACTAGATTATTAATTCTTACTAACTCTAAGATAATCATCGAGGAAACATCCCAAATCTACTTTTGCATACTTACTTATAGGCCAGGACTTGGTCCCAACACATAACAATGATGCCAATGTAAGCCAGCACCAGATTGACAAACTCTTCATCCTAAGGCTTTGATAATTATCAAGTATTCTCGTTTGATACAATCTCTTATGTTTGTGCTTCGATAAAGTTTGAGTTGCGCAGGGAATGAACATGAAAAAGAAAATTCCTGTGTATAACTTCCTAGTTGGTAAAATTTCATGTGAAGCATTATTCTTTTCAACTAAGAGGGAAACTAGGATGTTTGTTCAACTAATATAAAAAGTATAATTTATGCCACTGTTGCAAGTAACTTTTATAAATGTACACCTCAATTTTGAATATATCGATCTTTGACTCTGTAATGCCCCCCCCCCCCCAACTTCATTCTATTATAATTAACCATTAAAATGTTTACATTTTAAATACTTAGAATATTTTCGTTTTTATCTTTTTTAAGTATTTACAGTGCCATCTATTGAAACCACTTAACTGTATATCATTGCAACCTGCAAAAGAATTAATTCCTTTTATTTCCACATCTAATTATGATTGGGATTACCCCCCCCCCCCCCTATGCTGCACTCTTGTTGTGAATTCGAGCAATTTCGAACAATTTTGTTGTTACTTGAATGAAGCACATATGAAAAACATTCTTTCTAATTCATAATTAACTGTAAATGTATTTATTTATATTCATTTATGTGATTTTTCCTGTTATCCGTTTTATTTAAAGAAAATTGATACTCTTTAAAAAACAACCTCAAACTAGATTCAATATCATCTACTGCATGTTAATCTCTCTGAAGTCATTTAAATTACAGGAGTCATTAAACCATCATAGTGCGACACTGTATATTGTATCGATGGCTACAGAATAATTCTTATCAATTTACAAAAGATGTAATGATTAAAAGTGTGTTTATTCTTTGGGCTTCCATACAATCAATTGTTGTGTTAGAGAGAGACCTGAATGAACTGTACGTTCATGAAACCTATATTATTGTTCATGGTCAATGTGTGTTATCGGAATCATTACAGTTAATAGATTACAGATATGTCATTATTTTCGTATCCAACACTTCTGAAAATTCTTGATCTGGGGCCAATTGCAATTAAAATCTTAAGCATGTTTTATGTTCAAAAAGTTGTTCAGTCAATCTTTTCTTGCTTAAATGCGTTGCAATTAGTTTCTGAGATTTCGCCTAGCTTTAAAAAAGCCTAGTTTTTGCTTACATTCTAAGCAAGGTATATAGCTGGCTTAGGGCAGACATTATTTGCAAAGGATTTGGTTGAGTCAGCCGTCATTTTTAATTAATTGCAACCAAACATAGCAATATCTTAGCTATGGCAGTCTTCTTGCTTAAGCAAAAAAATCTTGCTTAGACTTAAAAATTTAATTGCAACTGGCCCCTGGTCCTTTATTTTTAGACTTTCTGATTGTATTCTTCATATATCATAATTATGATCCTTTATTTTTAAGCTTTCTGATAGATTCTTCCAAAGCTGTTTTTTCCCCCCAAATGATCTAATCATTTATTTTCGAGTTTCAATTGTACTAAAGATTTAAACCTTGAAATTTCAGCTTTTTGAAATCTTTGAATAATATTTCCTTCTTCAAACGGAATCAGTTATCCCAAATACAACGGATCATATTCTATAATTTTATCCAATGGTGTACGAGGAAGTAAAGAATTCCTTTGAAAGGAATGGTGATAGGGGGATATCACAAAGATAAAGTGAAACTCTATTTTTTGATAGTATCTATAATCATTTTTTATTATAAATTATTCACTATAAAAAGAGACTGGTGATGTGTGGTTCTTTCGGAATATAACTAGACATATAGCTTGTGATAAGAACATTAATGATAATATAATCAAACCCAAAGCACTGCATATGCTTTCAGGACACAATACTCTTTGACGTGGTACAGTATTGGACATTGAAATATAGTTCACATTAAAACTATTCATAGATGTGTTAATACTATTGGGAATATTTCTATGGTGGTCAAAGGTCATAATTATGTCACTTCAACTGATGTAAAATTCTGCTAATTTGCACATTGTTTGTGTATTTAAGTAATTGTGAAGGGGCCTTTTTTATACCGCACCTGTGCATTTTGCCATGCTATTTAGTGATGGATTCAACTTGCACATGATTTGATATAGGTATCATATTATGTAATCATATAAATTCATATAGCTTTAACTAAAATACATTAAGGCGTCATGAGGGTCTAATTGCTTTTTTTGATAAGGTTTTCATTGGTATTTCACAACTTCGTTTTTAACTAAATCTTTAGATTTGACAAAACTACTGTCAACTAAATTCTGTTTTTCAACCAGTAAAAGTTCAAAACTCTATTTTCATAATATAACCTGGTTAGATGAATCTTCATGACTAAATTCTGTTTGTCTTGATTTGTTTAAGTTATATGAACTTTTGTTTTAAACAAATACGTTGCAATCACAGTGCAACGATTGTTCAGTTCCTGTCTGTGAGATTCTGCGCGTGACATTGGCATACGCATTTTCCTGTTCAGGTGCAGTTGGGACGTTTATTATTATAGAATTACCAGTGGTTTTCATTTTCTTCTTTTCAATTTCATCAATGTTTGCATTTAAATTTATAGATAATTAGTGTTCCGAAGATGACTATGAAATATAGTCGAAATATCAACATGTATCAGACTTGAAGATAAATATCAAGCAAACATGCTATTCTGAGTTTTCATCATTGTTTTTATCACTATTTACTTGTTCCACCCCCTTTGGTCTCCCTTCCATTGGCAGATATTACTCTCCATGACCAGGATTCGTTCCAGTTTGGCTCCATCTTACAGAAATTGGTTCTGTGATGGCATGATGTTTCCTAAAACAAAATAATTTCAGTTAAGAAAAACAAGTTTTTGAAAATGACGATGCCGGCTATATTGATTTCAAAAGTTCAACTAGCACTATTTCTGTATATCATGAAAAAAGTTCTCCTATCAAGTTAGGGTAACCACATTCAACATGTATTCTTCATTCTGAGGTGATCAAGGATACTGATACAATATCTTTTAGTTTATAGTTTTTGTATCGAAAATGTGATAGTTGAAGTTTTGTAAAAGATTTATCAAAATATTTTCATGTTTGCATGCCAATAATTGCCTGAAGATGTTGTAGTTTTAACTAACAACGAAAATGTGCAAATAAATTCAAACATTGCCTTTTTGCTTTTTATGTCAATTTGTCAGCTGGTTCAAGTATTTGTTTTATATTATTAGAATTAGTTTTAAAATCAATGGAAGTATTAAAAAATGCTTACTTGTTCTTGATGATCACAAGTAGGATGACTATGATGATTCCAATCAAGATCAAAATACCAATCACAGATCCAACAATTGTACCTGAATCAATTATAACGATAATCAATGTATCTACATAACACAAGGGGCTGAATAACTTTCCACAAGGGGAGGTCAGTGACCTTGAGAAAATGCTTGAAACTGGTGCCAAATAAAGCAATTTATACACATTTTCACAAAGTAATGCTTAGAAAAAGGTAGAACTAATTTGCTATTTTATCACAAATAAAACAAGCCACATAGTAAAATGCTTATGCTGTAATGAAAAGGATTATGCTAATCCTGACACCGAAAGTCAGATGATATGCAACTATCGGCCCTTAAGTGACTGAAACTAATCTTAAGCTTTGCCTACGTGAGCAATGTTTCAACGTATTTAATATTTAATAAGGGCCAATTAGACCAAACATTAAGAATGATATACTTTTTATGCATGTATCTTTTTTTTAAAAAACCCTTTGTTTTCACATCAGGAAATACCATCTTTTAAAGCATATGTTCACCAATTGTTTTAATGATGTTCTGTAAGAGTTAAGTTGATTCTACCTGAGTTGTTCTCGATGCCATTTGCTTCCAGTTTTTCGAATGTAGTAGCAGCAGTAGTAGTTATTTTTAGTGATAATGGAGTTTTTGTGAAACTTGTGGATTGGACTTCTTCCCCAGTGTAAACTTCGGTTGGTGGCGGCTGTGCTGCTGTAAAATGAGCAATAAAACCCAGCAAGAAAATTCTGAACATGTACATAAAAAAAAGAAAAGTTGAAATGGGCTACTTCTTAGAAGATTTGTTTTAGATCAGCAAATACGATGTATTACTTACTTTTTTCTTACTCTTGGTTTGTTGGTTCCTATCCAACTGGTATACAAGAAGTAGTTTTTGGCGATAGTGATGTATTTGTAAAATAACTGGTATGATCTTGTTCTTCAGGACAGATTTGTGAAAACTGGACACTTGTAGGTGCAATATGCAGTCATAATGGAAGAATAAAACAATTTGATAACTTACGTTCAATGTTGATTGTGAATGTACAAGTTGCTGTCTTTTTGTTGTTGGTACTTGTGGCTGTATATTCAATTGTATGTGAACCAACTGTTAGATTTGCACTCTCTTCATCATATGTTGATGTTATTGTCAAATTAAACCCATTTGGCTCCACGAATGTGGGTCTACTCCATGTGATGTGTGCACTATTTGTTTGATTCAGGTCTGATGGACAGTACGTTACAGTTGGTGATTGGTCATCTTCTCATAGAGAGGAACATAAAATATAACAAGAACAACACCCTGAGAGTTAATCATGTTTACACTTTTGAAATGATTTTTTGATGAGTATTGATATTTATAAAGTACATACATATTTTGTTTTTGTATTACTCCTGTGGCGTTTAGAAGAAGTTGTATTACTAGTTACAAATAGACAACATACGTATACTACAGTCACTTCCACTCCATCCCTGGCAACAAGCTGTAGTTGTTCTGTTTGTGTGGCACAGTTTGGTTTTAGAAATTTCTTTGTAGGCTGTTCTGAAAATGAGCAACACAAAGTAGTGATATATTGGACTCCATTTTCACCTGCCATTTTCTCACTAAATATCATCAACATCAACAACATAAAAATTACTCAATTGTGGTTTGTTATAAGTGACCAGGCCAATTATGACATCCATATCTTTAAACTTTGCCACTAAAGTCGAAATTCTTAGAAATTAAAACGGACATACAACATTAGTCCAGCACCATCTGACAATTTTAAATTAATTAAAATAAAACTTAGTCCGAATATGGATAGTTGCATTTTATTT
>JAVSBT010301188.1:0-10722 GCA_033118115.1 Pharyngocirrus eroticus | reverse complement strand
CCTGCTTTTAGGATATTTGATTCGGAATGTTTTAGTTGTTTTCATTCTAACTTATTGTTCCAATTGTGGGATAAGGCTGTGTTTTGTTGGTGACTTTCTGTTTTGCTTTGTGACAATTTGAAAGAATGACTTGGTTTGATTCTTAATAATGTAAGTTAACATATTATATACAAGGAGATCATGACATCCATTGAAATAAGATGTATTTGATGAGTGGTGATATTCATTGGCCTCTGTACATTGAATTCTGGATCAGGCTTATAGACAGGATTTCAAAAAGGCACTTTTATGCTGCCAACTTCAGAAAAATAGTTGACTTCAAAAAGGGTTTCTTAGAATAGTTAAGGACATTTTTTTTTCAGTATTTTACATATACTGTAAACACATTAGACCTCAGAGCTTAACAAAACATAAAATCTGACGAATTAGTATGTTATCAAAAAGATGCATAGTAATATACAAAAATTATGTTAAGACATTTGAAAGAAATAGAGTATAAGACAAAGTATTAGGTTTAGAATAACAGACAGCTTTCTGCATTCCATGTGTCTTTAATGTTCATAGAAGCAATCCTTGAGAAACTTTGTTATTTGTAGCATCAATTATTAATGATCTACTGAGCGAATCAATTTCATTGTGTTATGGCACTAATCAGAAGGGAGATTAGCTCTTCCGAAGAAAATATGCTACCGTCTAAATCTTTCCAAAGAAGATGACATGAAACAGATCAGTGTTAATAGACATGATATATGCAAACCATATTGCTTTAACAATTGCATTTCAGTCAGAGAACGTTATTAAGCCTTTCTGGGATGTAATAGGATCTTTTTGAATTATCCTTTAGGGGCAAATTTTGAATTATTAGGCATCTTGGGTGCAAATTGTTGAAAATTGCTTCTGAGTCAACAATTTATGACAACCAAACTTCCCCCCACCCCCCCCCTCATCTCTATACCTCTCTCTCTACAAGATGATCAAATAGGACGTAATGGTTAACAGACATCAGCAATTCCAAGCCAATGTGTTTTGAAATTTGAAAAGGAGATTATTTTAAACCAATCTGTGAGTTGTTCCTTTGGGATGTCACAAAAGAAAAGAAGATGCCTCAGAATTGACATCAAATTTGCACATATCATCTGTTGTATTTGACTGTTATAATTCCCCGCTGAGCAAAGCATATTTTGGAAAGTTTTACTTGTCGTTCTAAGGTCAAAGGTGTGAATCATTGGAACCAGCAATATTCTCAAAGGATTCCATTCTGAGGGAGAATTTCTTTCATATTGTTTTCACACTCACTTTGGTGATAATTCCGTCTTGTAATATGAAAGAGGAGAAGAAGAAAAAATGGAGTCAATGTCTGCAATTTGCTTTATCTACTATGAAAAATGGACCTGTACTGTATTATCATTATTTCTTTCTACTTTCAGAACTCCAGTTGTTCACAACATGGGCGTTATAACTACAGAGCTGATACCAGAAGGGAAGCTTTTAGGTCCAATCCCATCAACCTTGACCTTGACAGACCCAGCATATTTGATAGGTCATATGACAAGTGACAGTCGTCCAGATGTCCATAAAGTCAAGGTCAGTAATTTTTTTCAGTTTTGGGTAAAAT
Organism: Pharyngocirrus eroticus; assembly: GCA_033118115.1. Taxonomy (NCBI): domain Eukaryota; kingdom Metazoa; phylum Annelida; class Polychaeta; family Saccocirridae; genus Pharyngocirrus; species Pharyngocirrus eroticus. Next base: position 9,107 of record JAVSBT010301188.1, on the reverse strand, counting down.
CTTACAGTAGCTTTTCTCTCACCATATCCTACACTCTTATTCAGGCTGTAAAATATAAGGCTAACTTACCAAAATAAATGAATCTAATTATGGCAAAAATGGGTTAGGACAGATGTTTATATAGTGTATATCTAGAAAGAAATGATTGTCTTCATACTCTCAAATTGTCAAAAAACGATTACACATTTTTTTCACTCAAGAGAGTCGATATGTTTGATTCGTTTTCCATTATGACTCTGAGGACATTTGATTAAATGACCTAATTGTCATGATGGTCATATATAGAGTGGATGTAAAATTGGGAAAAAATAATCTGTAATAACAAACAACTTTAAAGTGTCAAGCAGTAAATCACAGATGCACCCCTGAATCATTTAATAAAAACCTGAATTGTCACATTTGTCTAGTGCTCTATATGGTTTAGTTTGTTTCATATCAATGTTATAAGGTTAGAGTCAGTCCTGCATTTTGAATTATCATTCCGAAAAATTCCAAACTATTGTATGGGACCTTTATCCCATCAACTCAGTGCATATGCTTTTGATGGATAATGTCATGAAACCAGGGCACAGCTTCGCGCCTCAAATTACATGAGTGCAAATGGAACAAAACAGACCTTTTATGGAGAATAAATCTGTGATTAAAGATTTTGGCTCATCGTTGAGATGGATTTTTTTTGTAAAAGAGACTTGCTGTGCATTGCCTGATATGTCAAAGAGATTTGGAGTTGGGCTTAACCTTTCACCCCTCAAAGAACAAATCTGAGAGAAATTGAAAGTACTATGTGATAAGGATATAAACAATATTACACAAATGAAACAGATGGAATTGTCTGTGTTTTTGAACATATGGTATTCATTCTGAATCAGCAATAGGAGATACCAAAATTGAAGTTGTTTTACAGCCTATATTATTCATTTTTGAACAAATATCTTTGAATCCCAAATGTGATTGGAGAGTATGTTATTTATGTTTAAACAGTTTCTTCACCTTTTTCCCCCTTTATTTTTTATTAGTTTATGGACCTGGCATTTCAACCCTTCTGTAAGATGTAATATTCTCACAGCTATTTTCATGCACTACCTATAGAATAAAACTTTTAAAAAGGGCAATTTACATTATTTAAAAGGGAGGCACTGTATTTTTTTTAAAAATTCATATATTTTGATATCTCACTCATCTTTTGGCAGCATAAAAAAATGAGAGAAAAGTATCGCAAGTGACATTATTCATATGCAATTTCACGAACCAATGCCTCTTCTGCAGGAGTTGGCATTGGGAGTGCTATCTGTGCCACCACATTCATTTTATATTCACTAGAGGGGCAGGAAACTCCTCACCATAACGACCTTCTTGCCACTACAGCAGACGACATTTTGAGTAGCACAGATAACCTTTGACCCCTTGCTTCATTTTCATTATGTTAGGGGATTGAAATGTATTAGAATGTAATAGTCACATTGTAGCAACGGTATGGTTGGGTTAGAGGTCAAATTGGAATTTTAAACTTTTGGACAGAAACCAAATTTTTCAATGCTTCAGTAGTTAAAACACTGCAAAATGTGTCAAAACAAGACATGACAATATGGTTAATAAGAGTGTAGTCTTTTAAAACAATAGAATAGAACTGTAAAATGCTTCAAGTTCTACAAAATACCTCAGTCAATCTTCTGCCTGATCCATCTTTCTGTGGTATGACAAAGCGTCGCAGACATTTAATTCTCAAGGCAGGTTTTTATGTTGTAAGATGGGAAAGACATTCAGCCAAATCTGTTTCTCAAACAGAAGTTTCAACAACTTTTTGTACAATTTGTCTAAATGGTTGCTTGTCATTTGTTTTGAAACAAAAGTTGTATGCCTTCTCATTGAACCATTATCAACAGGCAATAATTTTGTTTGAAATAATTACAATATTAAAAGGTGAAATTTAATAATAAATTACTTTTCCTTTATAATTACAGGTGAATGTAGCTGATCTTTCAAATCATTCCAAGACAGCAGAATGGCTCCCTTATGTCCAGGGAGCAAGAAGTGACAAAGAACAAAACCTAGAAGCATTTCTGAAAAATGGAGAGCTACATTACAGAGCAATTAAGGACGTTCAACCCAATGCAGAACTCCTGGTCTGGTACAGCAATGACTATGCAAGGCTTCTAGGAATCCCAGAATTACAGTCTTTTTATATCAAAGGTAAGCTTTACACAGTCATTTGTTTATTCTCAGGATTAAGGAGGGCTTTAAATGTGGGTATAGCATGTGATCCCTTGTGACACAAAGTTGCGATTTTGACTTTTGAATGTGTTATACAGAAACCTATATTGTGGTTGTTGCAATGATAATTTTATATTTTATTCAAATTACTAATCTTACTTTTTTATTCATTTTTCAGACAATGGAATAATTTCATGTCCTTACTGCATGGATAATTTCAAGTTTCCAAACTCTTTAAGAGCCCACATGCGTTTTAAATGCACCTACAGAAAAAGCGTCCCAACTACAACACAAGGCATTGAAATGAAAAAACATTCTATTATGGAACCACTCCATGTGAAAGATAAACACTATATATCCCCCTTTGTGAGTGGGATTTATAAAGGACCTGTTCCAGGATTCCACACATCACCAACCATAAGAATACCCACTTCAACACACCTCATTCCGTCTCCTAATTCAAGTATTGGTTCAAATGGATCATCATCAGAAGGAAAGCCTTCTCCAAGCATCTGCGACACAGACAAAGACTCTTATACATTTGGACATGTCAACAGGTTACACAAAAGAAGGTATTCTGATGATGATGTCAGTGTATCAATTAAGAAATTGAGATCTGATGAAAATGGTACAAAGCTGTCTGTTAATAGTCAAAGAAAATCTCTATCGCCACCTTTAGTTGGCAGTGACAATTTAAAAGTTGATCAAAACCAAAATGTTCCAGCCATAAATGTCACAGATGATGATGAAAATGTCAGTGCTTTTAGAAAGGTAGAAAAAAGCTCCCCTAGGTCAAATGTGTCACCTCCAACCTCACTGCCAAGTCCACCAGTTGAAAGGTCATTACACTCCAGTCATGACACAGCACCAATGACGTCCCTGTATTCCCCTACATTTGCCAGCACCCCAAAGTCTATGGTTCTAACTCATGTACAATCGGCAGCAGTAGCAGCAGCTTCAGCATTTGCTCAGCGTCCTATGTTACCAGGGGGAGCTGCGCTACGTCCAAGCTTTCCTGGTGGTGCTTACAATGAAAATCTCCCCATGAATTTGAGTGATTTGTATAGAGGGCATGAGAAACAAATAATGAGAGATTCAGTTTCATTGCCACAAAAATTACAAATGGAGGCGGGGAAACTACCTCTTCTAGTCAATGGACAACTAGGTAGTGTAGCACCTTATCCCTATTACAAAGTCCACAACCCAATGGTGGATAAAATGCTTACAATACCTCCTGGACTACCTCCAACCATGAATACCCTCAGCCAGAATTGGTGTGCAAAGTGCAACGCCACCTTCAGGATGACAAGTGACTTAGTGTATCACATGAGATCTCATCACAAACGGGATTTTGACCCGTTAAAAAGAAAACGAGAAGAAAAATTAAAATGTAACACTTGTGGGGAGACTTTTAGAGAAAGACACCATCTGACTAGACATATGACATCCCATATGTGAATATTATGAACTAGTAGTCCAAGTTAAGTTTCAGCTTAGGCATAATAATATTTCCCTTTTCAAAACTAGAAAATTTGTAATTTTTCCCCGATCTCAATTTGTTGATAGAATGTAAATATAATTCGATTTCAAAATGTTATATGTATCAAAAATATATATTATTCAATTTTCTTTAATAGTCATTGCACTAATCCGTCACTGTAAATATCATGCTGTAGAGTATTTATTTCTCCATCTTGTTAATTGGTTTGAAAAAGTAAATTTTTATTTGTATCTGACTTTGTCCTAGTCAGAAATGTTTCAAAATGTAGCATATTTTATATTACCTTGATTTTGATAGGTCAAGATGTGTACCATGTAAATGTATGTGGCTATTTATATAGTTCTGACTGATAATGTTATTAATTCATTTAATAAAATCATTAATATAAAGCTTACAATTATTCTTGTGTTCTATTGTATATATTGAAGTTTGAAATTAAACTTGTCATCAAAATTCAGAAACATCACCAAGTTCCAAAGTAAATCAAGAAAAATACCCCCCCCCCTCCAAAAAACCCCAAAAGCAACAACAACAAAATGACAACAACACAAAATACACCAAAAAAGTACACCTACAACAAACAAACAAATAAGACCCACAATAATAAACAAAGAAGCTAAAATCTCAAAACACTAACCCATTCCCATCTGATTGACAATTTTAAAAGGTTTTATAATAAAACTACTACAGTGTATTCATATATTCTTTATTTTCTTATTAGACATTTAATTATTGACTTGGTTATAGTACATTACTATATATTTGCATTATGAGACATATCCTTCCATGATTTGATATTGTATCATAGCGCTGTTGCATTTCTAAGTGTATATAGCCGAGCATTCTATTTATCATATTTCATTGTATTCGAAGAATTTTCTAACTTTAGTTTCTTGGAAGCACTTATTCTTCCAAACTCTGGCAGATCAACTCTAAATTTAAGTATGCAGCTCTCTGCAATTGGCGTGCCAAGAGGTGCTGATGATTTCTTGAAATCATTTCTATCATAGAAATTCCCATTTAGACTATTATCCAGGAACATCTCTAGCTTAAATGACTCTGGACGTAAGACCATAGGGACATATGCCGATAGAAAAAGCATCATAATTTCTCACTTTGTAATTTCCATAAAGAACTTTGTCACACGCAATCCGACCATTGCTGTGCCAAGATGGGATTTGTGAAGACAGAATGAAAAAATAAAAGCATTCATATGATCTAATAATCTTCTGGTACATATGGCCTTTAAATTGCATTCATATTTCTTGGATGGAAAATCATGAAAATAATTGACCCCACACACACGCAATCTGTCTAACTTTATTACATAAAATGGAGAGCTAGTAGACACATTATCTTATAAACTTTGCTTCTTTGGAGAAATCTTGTTTTCCCACTACATATGGTAATACATCAGCGAGCATATTATTCTGTCATAGAAAATCTTGCTCACTGCCTGTTTTCTATCAATAGAAGATTATGACTTGAATTTTGATGTTCCTATATCTGACAGAACAATCAGAGCATTAGTGGACTTATTGTTCATTCCATTTTCTGGCTCATCTATCTCAAGACAATTGACAAATGGTGAAGATTGAGGTTCAGCATAGATATTACTGGACAAAAGCTTTTTAAATTGCATGCTTTACCCGTTTCCTTTCATTTTTGCATTGGTAGGTTATATTGAAAATTTCAACAATGAAATAATTTATCTTAGCGTTAAAACTGTGCCATCATGTTCATATCAATTTTCTATTTACTATTATTGTTCTTCTAGGAATGAAATTCAATAACATTATTTGATGTATGATTGTATATCATAAATGATTGTCTTTTAAGACCTTGAAGTTGAAAACTCTCCCCTTTTGTACAAATATTAAAAAAAACGTACGTTCTTTTAAGTAATTTTCCTAGGGCCCTTTCTGTCTTCAACCCTTATCGTTTTTAGACTATCAATATCAGGTAATTTATTACAAGCATAAAGAGCAAATACATAATTATACGTGTCAGAACACACAAAAATGTGAAGGTACAAACTACAAAGGTGAAGCAGACAACTGTTTCCGCTATACTGTAGCGCCATCTTGCGACAGGAAAGGAAACTACCTATTAGTACAATCATATGTCTTGGATATTTTAAGGATTTTTTCATTTCTACATTAATTAAAGACATTACTAACTAACTGATTGATTATAAACGTGTCTGGTTGTATCCAGCATGAACCAGCTCAATCCAGTTGTGCAATATAAAAAGGCTTGTGTTTTGTGAATTCAGCATTTTGTACCTGACAGTTGACCAAATCAGTAGAAGTGTCAGGAATAAAGATGCCGTGTTTTGGGTTACAGAGTACCGATACAAACACTCCAGGTAATCAAATAATTGTCGAGTATCATTCTTTTATTCGTTTTAAACTTTTGATTTAGTTCTGAAGCATTTCTTGGATCTTTCTGTTCACGCCCACTGTCGATACTTTCCATGTTTACATGTTGCCAATGTTTACTTGTCCAGTATTCCAGGGGGCGACACTGCTCTAAAATTATAGTACAGCATGGTTTTCTAATAAAGGCTCTTGTATGTAACCTTATCATGTCAGCTACTGTTTATAATGCAAATATTTTTGAATAGGACATTTTGAAGAAAATATCTCTTCTTGTGATTACAGTTCCATTGAAATCTATTTCAATAAAGAGTGATATCCAAGGATTCATTGCTAATGTAGAATCCACCCTAGTCTACAGAAACACTGAATCATCTCCAATAGAGGCATTGTTTACTTTCCCATTGGATGATCAAAGTGCTATTTATAGATTTGAGGCTGAGATTGAGGGAAGATTGATCGTTGGAGAATGTCAAGACAAAGATGAAGTATGATTATATCCATGATTTATTGATAATAATAATTATTATCATTATTACTATTATGATAAAAATAATAGTGATAACGTTTTCTTGTAATTGAATTATTTACTTTAGTTTCTTTCCTGGTAATAAAATAACAAAAGCAACGTATAAGGGTTTTATTTCAGTTGTTCTGTTGTTGTTGAATTTTAATTAATTAATTCATATGATTTGCCAATCTATCAATTTATCCAACAGGCTGAGAGTAAAAAAGTCTGATATGTCATTGGACTTATTCTTTTGCTTGAACATTGCTAGAGTGTCTTTCTCTCTTCAGCTGCAAATATCAAAAATATCAAACTATTTAATTGATAATTACTGTTTAATATTGACATTAAAGTTTGCTTATGAATAAATTACCCTGTTTAGTGTAGGAAATTGAATCTTAATTCCAGGCACAGAAGACATATCAGGATGCTGTTGAAGCAGGGCAAAGTGCCTTCTTGATGCAGGAATCTGTAGAATCAAGTGATGTTTTTGAATGTAGTGTGGGGAACTTGCCTCCTGATACAGATGCTCTCATACGGTTTGCCTATGTGATAGAACTTGGGCTTGAAGCAGATGGTGCTGTCAAATTCAACATCCCCATGGTCCTCGGTGGGAGATATGGAAGTGGAATTGATAAACCTTCTGGTAGGAAATTATAGTTTATAAGGATTCAGTGAGGAACTAGTCTGGTGTTATGTCATAATGATTATTCTGCATGTAGAAATGATAGTTTGCAAGTATTGAGTGAAGTCTGTCATCACCAAGATCTTTAGATATCTTTTAAAATGCAAATCATGCATATTTTTTTCTGCACAGTAAGCAAAATATTTTTTTCTTCCATTTATGCTGAATTGACTTTTTTTGTTTGACATTATTTAAAGGATGTTCTGCTTCTTTTGATATGGAGAAAGCTTATTGAGAGAACAGAAATACAATATGTGTTTCTTGATTGCAAGATGAATCTGTTCTTTGATAAACCAATCAATCAACTGAAAACATTTATCTATTAAACATTACCTTTTTTTTAAACATTTGCATCTTTCATTTGCAACTTAACAGCCACTCCAGAGACATCTGGTGGCAGTGTCCGTGCTCCCAGTGGGTCAAAGACCATCAGACCAAGTTATGTTGCAAAAGAGAAGATCCCATATACTTTCAGTTTTGAGGCTGACGTTAAAAGTGATCACAAAATTAACCAAGTTGTTGCTGCTGACAGTGATGATAGATTAAGCGTCAAATTTGTTGGAAAGGGAAAGAAGCATGCAAAGGTACTATTATGCTACACATACTTGAGTAAAAAGAGTAAAAATTGGCTGAAAGGTCAAGTTCAGTCTAGTGTGGAGGACATTCTACTTTTATTTTGCGTTCATAATTTGATTTTTTTGTCACACAATAGTAGTTTTGATTTCTTTATGGAAATAAAGAGCTTTTTATTTTGTGTTAAGAACAACACAGTTTCATATAAAGCGTGTTAAAAAATCCAAATATAATTATGTTAAAGGAATAAATTTACATTTTTTACAGTGGAAAAGTAACCTTTTACCCAAGTATTCTAATCATTTTCATATTAATGAATATTATACAGGTCAAATTGATGAGCAAATTTTCATTTGACCATGACCTTATCCTCTTTGTGTCATATGGCGACACCTATCAGCCACATGTGATAACAGAAAAGGGAGATCAAGAGGAAGGTATATAATTGTTTTTCTGATTAAGCAAAAAAGTGCTTATGTCTTAAATAAGGGACTTTCTAGATAAACTCTAACATAAACTTGTTTTATACATGTACAAGTAGTTTATTACAGAAAACGGTAAAAAATATGAAAATATTTTAACAGGTTTGATCTGAATTGTAGTTTAATTTGTTTTCAATTCACTTTGCAGCTGGTATTTTGAAAGAAGATGTTGTGATGCTGAATTTTCTCCCAGATTTAGCTACCACTGAACCGAACACAAAAGGGGAATATATTTTCATTGTGGATAGATCTGGTTAGTTTGTTTATATGTTGATTTCATGTTGGAATAGATTAATTCAATAATGTGTCAAAATTGCTCCAAATAGATTCAGCTTGTCTTTGTCAATATGGTTTTGGAACTTTGCACTGCCATTTTGAAATTATAAGTTTTGATTTTGTGTTATTTAGGAAGTATGGGAGGGGACCGTATGGATAGTGCAAAGAAAGCACTAGGAGAATTCTTGGAGATTTTACCAATGGACTGTTACTTCAATATTCTAAGCTTTGGGTCTGGATTCCAGTACTTGTTTCCAAGGTAGGTATCTGGTATTTTGACATGAAATTCCTTCCTTGTCCATATCAATTACATAAACATTCAAACAAAAAGTCCTACCATCAAAACGATTTCTTTGGTGAAAAACTTTGTAAAAGATATTTCTGTTGTAGTCCAACAATTTTAAACTTTTGACTGATATAAGAAAAATTTACTCTTACCGAGAGCTTTCAATGACAACTGTCATCTTCGTCAGTCTGATCTAAAATGACCTAG
>JAVSBT010301077.1:0-11933 GCA_033118115.1 Pharyngocirrus eroticus | reverse complement strand
TATATCTAAAATTTCTTTTTGAAAATTTAACAACTTGTTCTTCACATTTGAAATAAAACTATTATGAAAAAAAAAAATTTTTTTTTTTCTTCTAAATCATGCAATACATCCAAGAGACGTCGATGGCCTTAAGTTGGTAATTAATGCAAGATCTCTAAGTATAAGTACAATTCAAAAGAACCTTCCTATCTTTACAATTTCTGAATTAAAAAGGCATATATCCTACATGATAAATATAGCCTTTGATTGGTACATGTTCAAGGATTAGCCTTGACATTTAACAGGCTTGTGATTAGGATCATGCTTGGGAAAAAAAGAGGTGAATAATTGAACGTAAAATGAGGCACACAACTTTAGAATGGAAGCTAAACGCTCTATTTTTAGTAACATTTGCCTACTTTTATCAAAAAGAGAATATCAATTAGAATACAGCAATGATGTCATGATGAAAGATTTCTCATTCCAAAGGCTAAGCTGTATAAAGCTTGACATTTCTTATGTTAAGTATATGAGGTACCTAAGGCAGGTACTTAAAAAAAAACATGTTTGGGGTTGACCTCATGGCTGAAAAAAATCTCATGAGGGAGGGAGCAAAATTGTTTTTTTGTTTTTTTACCCATTCAAACAATGTGACAAGGTGCAAGATGATGGAGGGGGACAGTATCAAACGTCAACCAAGAGTAGTATGTGGACTAAACTTGGCAGAGAATAAGTATTGCTGACAGGATGAATATTTTTTTAATTTTATTTTCAGTAAATTTTATGAATTTCTTAAAAAATGTGTTTGCTTTAAGGCGGTGTGTGGGTCTAATTTTTTTTTTTTTTTTAATGTTAAATAAAATTCAAATAAATTTGAGTTACATCAAACTTTGGCTAAAGATGTCCTAAGACCAAAAATATATACTTTTATTATAGCATTGTAGATAGAAAATGATTATTTTGGACAAAAGTAACTCAAGATTTTCTCCTTTCAAAATTAAGAAGTATACCTTGATTTTATGTTTCCTCAAAATTGCTCAGAATGCTCCTAAGAGCATCTAAAATCAAAAAAAATCCAGGGGAGCATGCCCCCGTACCCCCCTAGTTTGGTCGGGCGCCGTTTGCGCCCTCCTGTTGTCTCTCTCCTGAATTTCATTTCAGGATTTTTTTTCATTTCCAATTCTCACCCCTGGATATGATAGTACAGCACCTCAAAAATTATAGCAAATGTTTTTATGTGCACAGTTTTTCAAATCATTATGATAGCACACAAGTGGACTTGTGGCGTGCGTTTCTTGAACTGTTGTTACTTGTGTGTAAGTTTTCTTCTTTCTAATTATAAGGAGGCAAAAGTTGACAGCTTGGGACAATAATTTCTGGTTGGATCTAGATTATCTACAAATAGCAAAGGCTGCACAGAATAGTTCTGCATTTTTCAGTACAATTCTGTATGGGGAAATTTGGTGTGGTATCAAAAGGTAAGTCAAAATACTGATATTTAAATTAATTGCTATGCATTCTAAGTTCCACTGTGTACTAACAAAGTATCATATTTTTTAGATCACAACTTATATCAATAGCGAGTCAGAGTTCTTCCATGGGATCACATCCAAAGTCTGGACTTGGTGATGCAAGCCAACAATCTAGTCAGGACAGCCAGCTTGAGGAGCTGAGTCACATCCCAAATACTTGCAACATAAATGTACAAGAACTCATGCTAGAGGCCTACAGGTGCATTGGGGATCCTGATGGAGTTTATGGATGTGGTGCTGGAAGGCTATCAAACACAGCTGCAAGGTTTTTACTTTATTTATTGAATATGTGTTTTTTTGTATAATCTCACATAAGAACTGTAGTGTACAACTATTTGATGGAATGGGAATGACATATTTTTAGTTTTTAGAGATCTCAACATAAGACTGTTAATTTTTTTAATTTTTATTATAAACAAATATCTTCCCTGCTTTGACTATGAAGAGGGGAATTTTTTTATTTCATTACATAATATGGTATTACAATTTATGTTTCCCAAATAGTTTTACTTTCAGTTGTATCTTTCATAACTGGTCAATTCAATTGGATACTTTTAAAATTTCTAATCTTGATTTCTTTTCAGAATTCAGACTTATGTACATGAGAATCAATGGGAGAAAGCTCTAGGATCATATGATCTTGAGATGGAAAGGTCATTGACATCATGTACACAGCTAGGTTTGTTGCAAGTAAGTATCAAAGACAAACACAAATCTGTTTTAGAAATCTCAATATTTGATTTAAATGTATTCCTAGATATAAAATATATTCCTTTCAAAATTATATTTATTTCTGTTTTTATTCAGGCTCTGCAAAATTTTGGTACAACCCATATTTTGGACACCTATTTAAAGGGAACAATACAAAAGAGCTTTCAAAATAATGAAGCCTTACAGGAATTTCAGTTTGAAGCAGCATGGAAGATGGGAAAATGGGATCTAGATCTACCTACAAGGTACACATTCCAGAGAATTCTAAATCAATTAGCACTTTTAAGTCTTAAAAGATTTTGATCAAGAATTTGTATATCTGCAATGTTAAATCTGGTTAAATCTTGTGTAGCAAAACACTATGAGAATCATGTTAGATGATTCCCTGTTAACACATTGTCTTTGTGGGTTTTTTTCAGACTAGATGATTCCATCCAGTTTAATCAAGCTTTGTACAGTTGTTTCACTGCTATAAAAGACAAAGACATGAATGTTGTGCCGAAAATTCTTGAAGGGGCTAGGTGACTTTCTACTTACTTGTTTGAATCTTTCGTAAAAGATATGATTAATAATTATAAAAGATATGATTAATAATTTAGACAGAAGTACACATTATAGCCATTCAAAGGTTTTGTAATGAATGTCATTGCTATCCACCAATCTTATTCAGGCTTTTACTACATTTTGTTTGTAAAGGGAAGGAAGATGATATCTAATGTATTGATGTGTACATTTATATTTATTTTCCTGCAAATTTTGATACATTCTAGGGTGCATGTACTCCAAGAACTAGGTCAAACAGGTTCAGAGAGCCTGAGGAATACCTATCCATTCTTGAGCAAACTCCAGTGCTTATCAGAAATGGAAGCCATCAATTCAATGATATCTGAAAGGAGATATACGGAAATACTCACAAAATGGAATGACACAAGTCTGCTGCCTTTGACTGAATACGCTTTTGCTGAACCTATTCTTCACCAAAGATGTGTGCTGGCTAACATGCTTTTAGACATTACATCAACTCAGAAGGAGGTTATGTGTTCAGGACTCATGAAAAATCTAGAAATTTTGTGCAAATGTGCAAGAAATGCAAATAGGCATCAGGTGGGCTATCTAAGTTGGTTTTACCTATTCGGAATGTGTATTTCTTTTCTATAGTTGAAAGTGAGAGTTTTAGAATTATTTGATGGCATTAAATATTCCTTTCTAGTAAACAATAAAAATTTAAGAAATGCTGTACTAATATGTCTAAGGATTTGATTCTTGTTTGGTCTAATGTTTTAATCTTTCAAATCTATCTCTTTCAGGTTGCAGAAAGAGCCATTTATCGTCTGAAAAGATTGGATCAAGAATTCAGCAAGAAATCCTGGTCATGGAGAATTGAAGAATCTGAATTATTTTGGGCGAGAGAAGAACAAGAAACAGCTAAACATCTTATGAAAACATTGATTCATGAACTAGATCAAGTTAGAACCATTTTGCATTGTTTGGACTAAAAAGACTGCATAAAAAGAAGAATTTGATTGATTGATTTAGATCTAGTGATTCTGACATAATTTATTGACTCCTTAATTGGTAGTATATAGATCATAGTCCAACAGCTAAGTCCATAATTATTTATTCCAGGAAGATGACCCAGTAGCCACTAAATTGTATCCTAAGTGTCTTGGAATGTTTGGCACATGGCTAGCTGATACAAGATCTGAAAGTCCTGAAGTTGTTATTGAAAATTATCTCAGCAAAGTGAGTGAAAAAAATCATCCCTTTATTCATATAATCCACAAACTGTAATTTATAAAAAAGTTGCAGCATAGACATAGGATATAGACATCAAATATGTGAAGTAATAATTGTTATATTCCATTGTCTGTACATTTTCTACAAGACTTAGTATTGATGCAAATACATACATTGAGCTCTCAGAAAAAGAATAAGACTTAACAAGCGGAGTTTCCTAAGAACAATTTGTTGGAGAACGTGTGAGAGCATGAATGAGTGGAAAGTAACAAAAACCTTTTATTTGAGTGTAACTTTTTTTATTGTTCAACAATTCTGTTGGAATTTTTTTATTACCTAGGCTGTCGATCTTCTTGAGACTATGGGCATCAAAGACGAGACAGCTCTCAATGCTTACCTCTCATTAGCAAAATATGCAGATAATCATTACTCAAGTATTGCATCCTACATGAAGTCAAGCACATTTGAAGCCAAGCAAAATCTCATCCAAAAGGCTGCTAGAGATGTAGAAGGTTTAGAAGATCTAGGCGACACAGGGTATATCATTTTGGATATTTACAGTGTCAGCAATGTTCTCAAAGATTTTATCACAGCAGTTTATTTATATATATATATAGAAAACAGCCTAAGGACCATTCGGATATATTCGTAGGCTTTTGGAAAGTGTACTGATAACCATTATTTGACTTGGCACATAGTATTTGGTTCCTTTTCCTGAAATGTAAAAGACCTTGGATGACACAAATACTTTCAAATTTCACTTTTGCTTAGATCTTTAGAATTTTTGAGAAGGCTAAAAATCTTGATCATAGTATTATGCACATACAGTAAATTTCAAATATACTTTTCTTCTTTTTTAGCCGATATTTGCGAACCCTGAAGAAACAACAAAAGATCGATGAAGCAGAAGTTTCAGCAATGTTAGAAGATAAGAACAAATACCTGTTAGAAGCTGTGCATAATTATTTGATGTGTCTACAGACTGGTGACAGTCATGATATGAGAGTTTTTAGATTGACCTCTTTGTGGTTTGACAATGCTGGTGTTCGAGAAGTCAATGAAGAAGTTAGGGTAAGTTTTCTTTTAATAATCACTTAATATTCATGGTCTAGTAGCAGATTTACTCAAAGAACTGCCCTACTAGATCTTTTGACACATTTTGTATCTAGATATTAATCAGACCTTTTGATTTTTTTAACATGTGGGACGTTAGGAAAATAACAGTACATTGACCACTGATGGTCACATTTTTTTTGTAAATACAGAAAGCCATCAAGAAAATCAAGTCCTATAAATTCCTTCCTGTGATGTATCAATTAGCAGCAAGGATGAGTAACACTCAAGGACCAGACAGTGAATTTCAGCAAGTTTTAAACCAGGTAGGTGTACTTAAAAATTAATAAGATATTGTAATAGAGACCAAGAATTCTGGTACCACAACTAGGATTATCACTGAGCTGAAATGGACATGTTAACACGCTTTGTATTCTTGGTTGAAAAAAGGGTTATATTATATGACATAGGATAATACGCAAAATATAATTGAGATGATTATTCTTATTACAGCTTATTGAAAGTACTGTCAAGGACCACCCTCATCACACACTGAGCATTGTCTTAGCTTTAGCACATGCAAACAAAGACACAGAAATGATACAGGCAAAATCTAAGAGAGGAGGAGGCAGACTGTCGAAAAATTCAAACAGTCAAGACTCACCAGAACTTGAAGAGGTAGGACGTATTAATTATACCAGTGTGAATTCCCTTTCCATGAAAATATTTTTCATCATTGTTTAGTATCAATTTTTTTTCCAAATATGTTTTTTCACCTCTTTCTCTCAGTAATATATTCTCTCTGTCCCCAAAGTTTTGATGAATTTACCAATCACTGAATGTTATTCAAGTATACATAATATCAAATACATATTTACCCCAAAATGTATCGTTGTTGGTGTATTATTTTACTTGCTAAATATGACTCAATCTGCCTTATTGATGTTATTTGTTTCATACATTTTCAGGCCAGAGTGACTGCAGCAAAGGAAATGGTCGCAAGACTGAAAACCTCAAAAATCAATTCAATCCTCAACAGTATGGAAAAACTGTGTGAAGCATATATACAGCTAGCCAATTGGGATGTTTCAAAATATAAATCAGAAACAAGTATGTCAATATTCCATGTATTCTCCACAAATGTAATTTTGATGAATTGATGTGTTAACTTATGAATCAGAGAGATTTAGTTAGCAAATGTTCAATAAGGCACATTATATACGTTTCAAACCACACTTCATAGTTGAAAGTTATTAAAAAAAATTATACAAGATATATTTTTATGACTTTATTCCCTTTTTTCTGTGTTTAGAAGCCATCAAGTTTCCCGATGGAATACTCCTAAAAAAAATTACTAATCTTTCACAAGTAGCTGTACCAACAGCAGATATAAAGGTAAGTAAGTTGGTCAAATCTTGATAAGTTGAGATGAGTATTTGAGTGTCATGTGTTGAGAAAAGGTATATAAATACATGGTAAATTTGTAAAAGAGTAGAAACTTTATCAAAGCTTATTTTGGTCTCTAAAGCTTGTTTTAGACAGATAAAATTTCTCTTTATAATACAAATAGAAAAGGCTCTTTTACTTGCTACTACTCATAAATGATAAAAATACGCCATATCCAGTTTGTAGTTCACTAGTTTTAACTTGGGAACAAACCCAGCAGTCAGTGACCTCGACAGCGAGCTAAATAAAGATGATGTTCAAATTTTGATGGCCCTTTTGCTAATTCTAGGTTGATCCTGGATGTGAATATACTAATATCACATACATCCAAGGCTTTGCTTCGGAATTCAAACTGGCTGGGGGAATAAATCTACCAAAGATTATAAGTTGCATTGGTTCAGATGGTATCAAGAGAAGACAGCTTGTGAAAGGAAAAGATGATCTGAGACAAGATGCTGTCATGCAGCAAGTGTTTGGACTTGTCAATAGTATGCTGAATAAAAACCCTGAAACAAGAAAAAGGAAATTGAATGTCAGAATGTACAAGGTAAAGGAGGAAAGGAAATACCATTTTATTATGACTCTTTGAAAAAAATGTATTGGAGAAAAATGGATGCAAATAATTACTTTACTCAAATGTCTATTGGCGTATTGTCACTTAAGTTGACTTTTGTTTTTAGCATCGTTATATATCTTGTTTTCTATTTTTGAAGGTATATATAAATGAAAATATTTTCTACGTGTTTTTGCTAGGTAATCCCACTTTCTAGGAAAAGTGGCTTGCTTGAATGGTGTGAAGGAACCATACCAATTGGTGAATACTTGATAGGAGGTAATGGTGCTCATCTCCGCTACCGACCGATGGATCTCAAGGCTATTGAATGTAGGAGACATTTAAGTGTAGGTTTGAATTTTATACATATATTTGAATGTGATGCAGAAAATTTGGATGGCCTCACTGGGTACATATGTTCCAGTTGTCTTTTCTAATGTGAAATCAATACAACAGAGCTAATGTTGATACTAATACCTGACTGTTATTAGGATCTAAGCCTGTTTAGATTTTTAGGTTTGTTTGGAAAGATAATTTTATTACAGCCATCTATGATTCAGTCAGCAGATTTCTTATTTTAAATTAGCATTTGGGTTTTATTCATTATATGATTTCTTTAGGCGGCCCATGAGGGTGGCCAACACAAGAAAAAAGTGCAAGTATTTCTCCATGTTTGTAAGAAATTCCAACCAGTGATGAGGCATTTCTTTATGGAGAATTTCCCAGATCCAGCACAGTGGTATGAGAAAAGGTTAGCCTACACAAGAAGTGTAGCTACAAACTCCATTGGTAAGCCTCTGTGAGATTATTGAAAACCATGATTTTGATTTTTTTTTTCATATTCCATAATGACCTGAAATTCAATTTTCAAACACCAAAGTAGGAAAGAAAATTCTCTTGTATCAATTTTGTTGACTTTTCTTTCCATAAGAATATAAAGATGTACATTTTATCTTGAAATAAATCAACAAAATAAATTTATGGAGGCTTCCTCCATACTTTTGAAATGCAAATCTTTCTTTGATCCTCCTGAACTTAAATTGATTTTTTTATAATCTATTTTAGTTGGTTATATTCTTGGTTTGGGCGACAGACATGTCCAAAACATTCTGATTGATTGTACCACAGCAGAACTAGTCCACATAGATTTGGGTATGTTTGGATTTAGCTTACCAAGAAACCTCCTTGGGCAATTAGGATTAAAATAATGATCAATAAATTGTTACTCATAAATATGATTGGAACGTTAAAAATGCTCTTATGGTTTTCAGTTTCACTCACTTTCCCTTTCAATAGTAATTTTAAGTTTTCCTTTGCAAAAGCTGGATATTACATTTCCCAACAGAAGTTACACATAAATTGATGAGATTGACAATTTACCCAATATTGGTTGCTTCAAAAGGAATGTTCTTATAAATATATTGATAGTATTTGTCATTTGTTCACTTGCAGGCATAGCTTTTGAACAAGGTAAAATTCTTCCTACCCCAGAGACTGTTCCATTCAGATTAACAAGAGACATGGTAGATGGTATGGGGGTAGCAGGAGTTGAAGGTGTATTCAGAAGGTAGGTGCAAGGAGAAAAAAGTAATAAAAATGGTACAGAGGAAACGTAAACATACTGGGACATTCGTGGGGCACCAGAAAGGCTATTCAGGTCACCATGACACATTTTTAGAATGTCCTGTATGGAATACATGTAGTATTTTTCCCCCGAACTGTCCCAGATTTAAATATTTCTTATTTGCACAATGGATTACAAAGTATAGAGTATTAGATTTTGATTATAGACTGATTATAAATGGTTATTTGATTCTAACAAGAGGTACAGGTTAATCTTATGTTTACCCTGGACAAAAAGAAAACTACATTAAATCATGATGAATTACTTGTAGAATTGTGTGAAAATGTTCGTGTAGTGCATTCTTCAAATCTGGTATGCTTAACACAGTTGAATTCAAAGTTGATTACTCCACAGTGGACTTAACTGAAATAAGTGATGGAGGTGTATGTTTTTCCTATTTCATGTCACTTGTTGAACTAGATGAACGAAAGTTGTGTTACTACTTCACTGAATATTGCTAACATATTTTTTTATTGTAGGTGCTGTGAGAAAACCATGGAAGTGATGCATCATTCACAAGAGGCCTTACTGACCATTCTTCAGGTGCTGCTGTATGATCCTCTATATGTGTGGACTATATCTCCCCAGAAAGCATACAACCTGCAGCAGAGAAGACTTATGAAAGGAGATGGCGACACTACTGATATGAATGCAACAGGAGAGATTGTAGATGTTACAAATCGTACACTCAGAGGTAATGTTTTGTGGGAGAAATATGTTTAAATTTTTTAATGTGGACTTTAATGGTAGTCTCTTCATTGGCATCTTTAGCTTAGGCAATATGCCTGAATATGCCAATGTAAATGTGTTGAAGAAGGATTTTGAATTATGTTATCTAACAAATAAGATATCAGAATATCCCTAGAATTGTTATAATACTTGAAAAGATGTCTCTTCCTGAATTATAGTCTTTGGGACGTGTTTACTAGCCATAGAACATATGGATCACAATTTCATTGGGGACTAGTTTGTATGGACTAAGAAATGCTTTTTTACATTTCAATTATATACATACTTTTCACTACCAAAATACTTTTGTGTAATGTTTCTCTATTTTTATTTCATGTCATTTTACAGAAGATAGTCAGGAAAATGTGAATCAAGTAGCAGAGAGGGTTTTACTACGTCTACAACAGAAGCTTGGGGGTCAAGAAGATGGAGTTACTTTAAGTGTTCATGGGCAGGTCAATCATTTGATTCAAGAAGCGAGAGATCCAAACAACCTATGTCGATTGTTTCCTGGATGGCAGCCCTATATTTAGTGGACATTTTTTCCATAAGCTACCTGTATAAATGAATCACTATTACAGACATGACACTACAAGTGACTGATTTCTCAGAATTTATGATTATCATGATTTGCCATTGTGTTACAAGAAACAAGGGGGAGGGATTGACATATCTTACCGTACATATACAAATGTGTATTAACTGAGATATGCATGCTTCTTAAAAAAAAATTTTTTATTATGAATAAATAAGACTGAATAAGAATTAACTTTGATGTTTTATTTTAATAACGTAGCACTGCAACAGGTCATGAAAAGAGAAAGAGTATTAAATTTAGCAGTAAATTTCTTTTAAGTTGAAACAAAAACATTGTACATGTATAATGTATATTGTACGTATAGAAGAATATAATTAATCAAGCTTTTTCAAAATATGTCCAAGGCTTCAATACTATATAACAACATGCTTTAATTAAGCAGCTTATAATGTGAATTATAATGTCTTGTGTTTGATATAAATGAAAGGAAATATATTTAAATATCTTAGAGTATAGATCATTTCATTTTATTCTTGGGCGGGAAAAGCAAGGAAGGTAAAATATTGACCAATGTGTTGAACATAAAAATCTGAATGAATGCAGCTACATAGTCACATTGGCGATATAAAAGCTTTACAAAACGTTGATTTTCATCTACACTATACAGTTGTTTGTATAACTACGATGTAGCTACAGCTGTTCCTGACGCTGCCTGCCTTCTTTTGACATCCCAGTTATATACACGTGCCATGTCTGGTGAACAGTAAAGGATATTTGTATTGAAAATGTGAAGAAATGTACACCCTTACTCTTTCAAAGCTTGACACTATACAATTTGGAAATAAACAGAGATAATAATAAAGATGCTAGTAATAGTACTGAATAGTTAGTTCCCCCTTATGATTTCTTTCACCTGGTATACTCTTCTTAAAGTTCTTTTGCCATAATTTCAGACAGGTATTGGAGTATAAATATAATTTTGTTTTTTCAAAAAGGATACTGACTTCAATAGTTGTAGTTTGATCTCTGATGAATCCCAAATCTTCATCTACTTGTTCTAAACTCTTTGTGGCAGCATCTAAATTTCTCACTAATAAAGACCCGGCATCATCAAGATTATATTCCAACATGACATTAGCCTGCAATCAAGATAATAATTAACACCATTTGTCTTAGACATGCATAACAATATTCAGTCTAAGAATCATATACTACTTAGTATTGAATGCAAGATGCAAGGCTCCTCTATACACGACTTAAAATCCAAGCATTTTGTTTCTCCTGAAACGTGTCGTAAAATCTCCAGTAGATATGTAAATATTTCTTAGAAATGGATGGTCACATATATGATTGCAAAATACTTACCCCAAGCCACAGACACACTTTCTCTGTGGGAGGTACTTTTGCTTTTACAAATAACTGGTCGGATAATTGGAATTGTGTTTGTAAAGGGTCTTTGGAGTCCTACAATAAAATGACAAAAAAAGGATTTAAAATTCCTCACTAATAAAGACTCTACAACATCAAGATTAAATTCCAACATGGCATTAGCCTTTGTTGACTGTGGTAAGTAAATTAAGGATGTGTTAAAAACATTGGCCTTCTACTTTATCTATACATATACAGTTCTGCTTTCAAACTAATAATTTTGTTTATACAGTTGATTGGTAAACTTTTTTTAGAAAGATATGCATGAAAGTTTTGTGGGATGACATCAACAATGGACAAGGAGAGAATTTTCAATAAAAAATGGCATAGCTAAATTTGCAGGTCAGTGTTCTCCCCAGGATCTCAGCCAATGAAGGTGGTATAATATTCGAGGGTCAACTGGGTGCCAACGGCACCCATGGCGCCACAGGCGCCCCAACAGGCGTGGGGTCTGGGGCCCGCCTAGGGCCCCAGAAGCTGACGGATTTTAGATGCTCGGAGAGTGATTCTGAGCACTTTAGAGCAACCCAGGAGACAACATTTTCAGTAGAATTCCTTACCTTTCTGGCCTCCTAAGTAATCATAAAAAAGAAGGAAGACTTT
>JAVSBT010301076.1:0-26065 GCA_033118115.1 Pharyngocirrus eroticus | reverse complement strand
AAAGTATAACAATAACTCCGAAAATCATGTTGCTTGATTTATTTTCAAGACAAAAACATGTTGTTGAATAATTTTCGTCAATCTTACATAATTATACATGTATTAGAAATTCTGCACTTCAGGACTTATTTTTTCATTTAATTATTTCCACCATATATAGTTTGTGGCAAGAACTCTTGTTCATCTATATAGGGATTCTGAATAATTCACTCTTTTCCTATATGTGGCTTAGATAGTTGAGTAAGATCAGTCAACCTAAGGTCGTGGGTTCAAGTCCCACTCTAAGTGTACAGGAATTTTTTCTGTTGATTTATCACATTGCAGTATACATGCAGGTTTAGCATGATGAATGTATACATGTATACATATATTTAGTATAATTTTTGGATTGAAAGTAAAACTTAATTTGGTTATTTTTTAACTGCTCTTGGTTTATAAAGCATTTTTTAATCATATATGAAATATTATGCAACTATACACATTATATGTGTCCAAGAAGTTGTATTCAAGTTTTTGATCAAATCCCTGCTTGTACCAATGTTTGAGTCAGTGGAAATTTGCGTATTTATGTTTAGATCAATAAATCTAAAGAAATGTGATTAAAAAAAAAAAGATTTTAAAGATGTTTATTGTTATTCTAAAACATATTTTTTTTGTCAAATGATATTCATTTCAATTCTGACCATGCATAAACATGCAGCATCTATCTAGTTATTATACTTATGTGATAATTATATAGATCAAATAATTTCAAAAGATATCATTACAATTTAATAAAGAAAAAACATGATTCAAAACCTCAACCCTATTAAAGTTGAAAGTGAATTAAAGGCAAACTATTAAGCTAAACTGTCACGAAGTAAGAGTGATAGATAGAATATACCATGGCGACTGAATGCCAGCTAATTGCATAGACAAACTATGTGTCAGAATATGTCAGTAATACATTGTAGTTAGACAGGTTATAGAACCACTTGGGCGCCACAGCAGACAAGGGATCATACACATTATGTTCTTGAGTCTTGAGGTAGCAATGTAGAAAGATTTGTATGGTAATTTGTGTTGCTCCATTTTTCCTTGCAACTGTGGATTGTGTCAGAACCTATACACCACTTTATGTGGAAAATAAACTGACTGGTGGGCTTATGACTGACTGACTGGACAATTTATGACAAATGATTATAAGTTATAACCAATACAATATGTTATTTTCAAATAATGTCATTAAACATATAGACTTAAAAGGGCAAATTGCACGATTTTGAACATGTAATAAAAATCCACTACTATAATTATTGTATCATTTGATCATTTCTTGGACCTAAATCACTTCTACTAGTTTGAAAAAGAAGGATATACAAATTTTCATCTCTCAAATACACATACATTTGTTTTGTGAACTGAAATTTATCAACTCACTCTATTTGTATGAATAAAACCAATATGAAATGTTATAATTTTGATACATTGGATAAACAAATTATGCCTCTAATAAATTATCTACTGGTTACTCAATTGTCTTATTGGATTGCTTTTTTAAAAGCTTATAAAATTGCATGGGCGGGCTAGCTTTAACCAATTATTGTTATTTGATTTTGCTGACTGGAAGTATGATGGTCTGTTTAAAACCAAATATTTGGATAAGGAATCATCTCTTCAGAGACAGAAAATTAAGAATGAGTTGTATACATATTTACATCAATTGATTAACATTCAATTTATAAATTATAAATTTGAACAACATAGGATAAGTTATTAATTTGAATCAGATTTAAGTTTCTTTCTATGGCCTTGAGAGTCCTCATCTGTGGTGCAGAATTCCTTGTAGATAGCAATCGTAAGGCTTATACTAAAATTTGGTGTTGCATCCGTGACCTTACCCCTTTGTTTTCTGACTGTTTAAATCAAGAATCCACGTAGCACTGATTTTTTAAGAAATAGAAAATGAAATCTCAGGAAATTGTTTATTTTCTTGTTTTTCATGTTTTCAAACAATATTTTGACAAAAGATTTTGCCTTCTTTAGGTTTATAATAATGTTGTTAAAATATTATAGTATAAAAACATTAAAAAACATGAAATAAAAAGCTTAGTATAAAAGACATGAATATTTCCAGGGTGACTGTATAGAACCTGAATAGGGGGAGCCTCTGCTGGGATATTTCTGGAATTGATATCTGTCCAATGACCATCTCTGATGCGATATGATTGATAAAAATATTCATGTAGTTTTACTCATTCATCCTTTTGGAGCTGAACTTTGTTTCAAATATTTACACCTTTTAAGTTTTATTCAAAAAGGATTAAATGTCATATATAATTAAACATTTAACAATACAAAGTCCCATCAAATTTATTGTATTGATTGATTGATTGAAGTATCTTTATTCATATACATGTACATGTATACATGTATACAATGTACATACAGAAAAGAAAAAGAAAATGACCCAACAAACAAACAGTTTTTAACATGTATTATAAAGTAAAATTAAAGAGCATTATAGGTCTGTATATAATTAGCAAGTTATAATGGTACTGTAAAATGCCTTTCTTTTGAATTAGGATGAAGAAATACTTGTAACAAAATATGAAGTTTTGTTTGAACAGCCATGCATTTCAAAATCTCATCTATGTGGGTTCATTGATGTTTAATGTTGTTTTTAAAACAGTCTTTGAATTGACTCTCCAGAATAATGTTACTAAATATTCATGCCTAAAGGAAGCTTTGCTATCACCTGCAGAGTTTTGATCTAAGTTTGTACACATAAACACCATCACATTGTTGAACCAGACATACATGTAGAAGTTTAAGGATCTGAATGGGTGTTATTTTTTATATGTATCAAAACCTTATTAACCATAAGCTATGGTCCTAAGAGGGTTTCACGCAGTACTTAAAATAAAGCATTGCAATTTGTCTCTTTTGAACATTTCAAAAGCTTCATGCTTATGTTACAGAAAATATAAATAAACTCACAACAAACCCTTTAAAACACACAATTACACATATATTTCTAGAGGTAAATATATCATTAGATTCCCACCAATATCCTTAATAAGCCCTCAAAAGTACCTCCACATATCACCTTCTGACTTTTCAAGTGGTTGTGACAGGTAATGGGACCAGTCTACCAGAAGTCATCTCTCTGCACCATAGGAGGGCTGCCTGATACCCTACTTGTCTTGTGCCATGCTGTCTTCTGTTTCTTTTTTCCTTTGACATCTAACTATCTGTTTGTATACAGTCAAACTAATATTGCCAAGATGATCTCCTTGAAAATGTTTGATACATTTCATATACACAAAAGTTGATATCTCACCCAAGTCTGAATTTACAGGATTTGTTTAAAAAGTTGATGAGATACAGGCAGCAAGAGAAATTGCAAAATGAAAGGAAGCCAAATCCCCCATATTTTTCAAATAGTAGAAGGGAATGGAGTGTGGGGTATTGTCAGTTGTCACTCTATATTGTCATCTTAATATATGCTTCTTAACTAAGTATAAGGACATGTTCATATGACCGTTGTTAACCTGCTATAGGCTAGCATCCTATCCAGGGGAGTGAAAGCTCTCATTGGTTTGTGCTACAGATGCCAAGGACAAGCATCAATCTAATGGCACATGTCAGCTAAAGATAAGAGCATGAACATGACCAAAAAAGAGGGCTCTATAAACCCAAAACCTTCCGCATGGCTGTGGGGATTGGACAGAGCAAGAAATATTTTGTTAAAATCCATGTAGTACTGTATTTTGATAAGAAAAAGAAAAGTCAGAAAAATGTTTTTTTCATGTTTTAAACTATATTTCTTCAATAAACCTGAAGATGACAATGCCATTGTCGTAGTTACGTTTGAAAACATAAAGCATGATAATAACATTTTTTCGGAACTGCTGAAATATGAAATTAGATATTTTTCCAAGTGACATTAGATTAAACCATCTTTTGTTATTGCAGTGTTTTTCATAGATTTTTAAAACTTGCAATCAAGAAATGATTTACACATTCACAGATAAAAATAATTTACATGCCAACAAGAAAAAAAATGTATGAAAAAGATAGAATAACTTTAGTTTTGAAAAGTTTTTCTTTTCAAAGGTAACCTTTCAAATCTTATGAAGCACAGTCTTCAAGATTGCGAGTTTAAATCATGAGTTAAAAATTTGTTAGTTATTATCATGTATGTCTCGCTTTTATCATGTTTTCTTTTTAAATGAAAATGATTAACTTCACTCTATTCAAAATGTCAAAATGATTTGTCAGAAGTTTTGACAAATGGTATGTAATAGGATCTGCTTGTCCCAGTTACATTAAAGCTTGAATTTCTATACACAATTCTTCTTACAATTCATTTCATCAAAAAAGTAATTCTATAAAAAGTATTCACTATAGTTTTGCATAAAGTTTTTCCATCTATGGCGGAAAATTACACCAATTCATTTTCCATTTAACAAATTGTAACCTGATATCAAGCTCCTTTTTTCACCTTTTGAAGTTTTGAGATTGCTTCAAAATATCAAAGGTTTTGTTTTGAAAATAGTTTTCACATTAGTCTGTCAATGTATGCAGCCGTGTGAATGCAATTGCTCTGAGCATTGACCCCAAACTTAAACTAATTTTGCATTGGTAATTACAAAGCCATCAGCTCATTATTCAACACGTGCTTCTAGCTATAAGTGACAATTCAAATGCCAAGAAACATTGATAAAAAAATTACACCTGTAAGCATTTTTTAGCACAATTATACAATCAATAATAGGAAAACAGAAATTATGAAACAATTTAGAGCAATTAATGGGTGGTTTTAAAAGGTGCTCAATAGATTGTTTTGTAGAATAGCCTGCTTCCTTTTCAGTCACAATAAAAAAGTACCCTTGTCTTCCTGTCACATTAATGGAAACTATCAATGGAAATCTCGATAAGTGGGGAGACAAACCACTGGTGGTTTGAAGAAATGTCACCTCAACTTAAAGAACTTGAATTTATGCATAATGTTGACACTGTGAGAAAATTCTTGGATGATTCTAGGAATTAAATTATGTATGCATGACTTAAAGCATGGGAAAACTCATATTTAAGATTTCACTTATTACACCCACAACTTCTTTTATGTTTTGTTTATATTCTGTGATATTGTCCAATGAATGTGTATTTTTATTCAGCTGTATGCATGGAAAGAATGCTACATCAACCAATCCTTGACCTATGTTGTCTCTTTAATTGTTAAGATACTTTGTAAATTCTTTTTTAATCAGCAACTCAATTATCTACGTGGCCATTTTATTGGAAATCAAAGATTTTGTGTAGAAGAAGTCACAATGTCTAGGCTTTGTGCAACCCAGCTCATTCAATTTCAGGTAAACACTCAAATATTTTTTAGAAAGTTTAAGAATGTGTACATAACATTTTAAACTTGGACCCAACAATTACATACTGGGTTCCACAGTGTGACAAATTTGTTTTTCAAATTTGATTGTGACAATAACTGTGGTTAGGCTAATTCTAAGCAAAAAAGATAAAACCTCATCATTTAGCCATTTAGTTCCTGCATGCTCTTATATTACTAGTATCTCAATTTCAATACTGTAAATGTATTTCCACTTTTCTCATTAGGGGATTATAATTACCTTCAAAAGATGCAGATTATGTATTTTTAGATGGGGAAATTAGCCACAGGTAAAGATCAAAGAATGGTGGTTTATAGCTTGGCGCTATATGAGTCATATATCTACAGTAATGAGAATTACAACCGCATTTTCATGCAAATTTTGACCAGCGCTTTGCACTAAATTTAGGTCCTGTTTGCCCTGTTGCAGCATCATTATACGCTTCATTGTATCGCTTAATTGTTTCAATTGTATATTCATGAAGTCTAATTGTGGTCAATTGCCAAATAAAAACTTTTGTAAAGGTGCTAGGCTAGAGATGCATTTACCACCGTTTCCCACATGGGTATTTTTCAAATTCTATATAAAAATGTCCCGCTGAATTTATAAAATGTGCCTTTTTTTGTTCTTTCTGGAAATTAAAGCAAGGTTATGCTACTGCAGATCAAGATAACATCTTGTAAATGATAAGGGTTGACTCAATTTCAAAAAAAATATTTTCCATTAGAATAGGATTATTCTTACCATAAAAATGACAAAATAATTTTCTGGTGAAAGTGTTTTGTTGGATTTTAGTCATTTACACTGTCAATTACATGCATCTACATCATTATAAACAAATTAAGCTTTACTATCTTTTAATTATCCTTTTATGCAGGTGAGTATAAAGGTAAGCCTGCCTTACTACATATACTGTAGCCAGGTGTAGATGAATACATGTGTATGGTATATAATAATATAGGTTCACTTTTAATTTATGATGTGTGCATGTTGAAAAGTCACATTCTAAGTACCATCTACAAAAATGCAATAATTTGAGGTATATAAAAAGCTTAAAAACTCTTTAAATTTTCAAATCTGTATTTAAGTTTACTAAGTTGCTAAGAGCAATTTTTCTTGCCTGTTAAAGTCTAGAATTATGTTATATTTTGATAGAAAATAAAACAAGTATTGAATTATATTTTACACACAATTCTTTTTGTATAGCTAAATAGTAAAAATGCTAAAGCTAAGATAGTTTTCAATTTCACATAATATTCATTATCATATTATTTTTATGGTCTGTTGAATTATGAAATAGTCAAGCCCAACTTTCAATAAAAGAGCCCAGAAAATATCTGTTGTGTATGTTTTGTGGTTTTTTTTGGTTTGGAAGGCAGTTACAAGAAATAAACATGATGATTTTTTAAAGTCTTTGGAGACCTACAATTTTAAAGCTAAAGATTTAAAAAAAATAAAAAAATAAACGGCTTATTTTGATTTTAGACTTTTAATCAATATATTTCTTAATGAATTAAAACCTTTGAACTTATCAAAATTGAATATAGTTACTATATATATACATGCATCTTGTAGTGCATATTCTATTTCAATGTCACAATGACAAGGATTACAACATTTCACATTTTTGTTTGTATCTGGGCCCGTTTTTTTTTAAAAATCTTAAGTTTACCCTTATTTATTTTTTAAACCGGGCCCTGGTCTCCACAAGCCTTTCTGACATGCTTTATTATAGGGTTTGCTGCCCCCTGGAACTCTTTGAAAACTTTGGGGAACAAAATGAAACATGGAAATATATAGTAACAGTGAAGCTAATTTGGTTTTGAATGTCATTAGATAGCCTATTATATATGTTTTAGTACATGTGGTAATTGAGAAATTAAGTATGTGGTAACTGCGGTATTACAAACACATTGATTTATCTCTATAATGCATTCCTGGGAACTATATGTTATTCAAATGAATGCCATACAAGTTTATAAATACTTTATATCCATAGATAAAAAAACTTATTTAAACTCAGTGTGCAATCCTAAACAAATTCCAAAAATGTGTAAAATTAGTAGGAGGTAAGGTGCCAAATTAGAGAGTATTGATTCTGATTTGAGTTTTGGCTTTTCTTTTCTAATTTGCTTCTAACACCTACTCTCTTGACAAATCTCAATTACTGGTAAATGCAATGAAAGAAAATAGCAAAATGTCAAAGTTTCTTTTTGAACCGAAATCGTTGAGCCGTAGAATGAACGGCTAATGTCATTGCAATAGAAAAGGATTCTCAAGTGATGTTTGAATAAAGGCGCCAACATTTACGCCCAATAAAGTTTCATGAACAGAATGTTAGTATATATTTTCAAAGATTTTCAAAAGGTTACCCAGGCAGAAAATTACAGTCAAATCATGCAGCCCTTGAACAAATTTCAACAAGACTTTTGACTTTTTTTGTGACATTAAGTGACAAAGGAAGATACACTTTGATAATATACATACACAGCATCAGGCTTGGGCTTCTTTCCCTCCCCCCCCCCCCCCTAAAAATCCATGCAGGTTCTATGGCCATAGCTTTGTTGATTTAGGTCTCAAGCCAGTTTTTCACTCTATGTCAACCGCAATGTTGCTTTCTGACTTTCATTCTCAAAGAGGCCTATGCTTGAAAGAAGTCAACACGATCTATTTGATATCATCTGCCAAAATCTCATCACACAATTTTATGATCTGTTTTATGAACAATCTCTAAAATCAAAACTCCATAAAAAAAATCAACATTTAATTTCCTTTAAAACCAGGCCATGAGCGATGCAACTAACACTTAATTTTCCAATATCATTCCTTTGACATCGAAATATCATTGAGCAATAAATTCAAGATTTACATTGTATAATAAAGAAGATATCAAAATTTTGATATCTACAATATTGGAAAAATTCTCATCAAGACATGAAAAACAAGTTATGATTGATCACATCTTCTCAATCAATCTGATATCTCAATATAATTCTCTAGAAAAGACTTAAGGATACAGGTGCATAACATTCAACCGTTGAAGTTTACTTTATCATTCCCAAGTGTTGAAAAGCATCCCTGTAAAAGAACATGGCAACTGTTATAGCATTTTATCATTTTCTTTAATTAAAAAATGATAACTAAAACATTGACTCTATTTAGTTACTACAAAGATGGCACCTTCAAAATCTGAATGGTTCCATACAAAATCATGGAAAATAATGCGATTCTGAATTCTAATATTTACCATCCATGTAGTTTGTGTTTCTTTGTACAGCAAGATTTTTCTGCAAGAAATTTTGAGAGAGAATCTTTAAAATGTCATCAATTTTAATTCTCATTATAAAATGTAAGATTTCATTCATTCATAAGTGTAAATAAATGCCCTTTTATGTGATTGATAGTTGCATCATGTATGGTTTACAACATCATAGCATCATACTAGCTACTAGGAATTAATGAAAAAATAGTGATGATGCAAGAGGCATATCACTAAATATAGCTGGTGTAGCTACACGGATTGATCTCAAACCCTTGTGTTCATTTAGGACCAGTTCATGTCCCTTATCAATCTATAGAATTGGATCCAAATCATTTTACAGTATTGTTTTCAATCAAGGCCATTGCATTTGATATTTCTTGTAATTTCTTGATATCACTTTACCCCCATGGCTATCCTTAATCCAAGCAGAAAATTTACATAAACACTGTAAAAAATAAGATTGATTAAAACTCTAAGGGGAGGCGATGATTCCTATAAGATGAAAATGATAAAGATAACATTTTTTCTCTCTCCCTCATTCTCGATGGCTTTTGGCATTTCATTAGTTTCTTTGTAATTTTAAATTGATTAGCATACCCCCACACACAAGGAGATCAAATCACAACAAAAGTGTAGAGGAAATTGTCTTAGACAATGAAGAAACAATGGGAGGTGGGATAATCTCATTTACAATTTCATAAAATAAACTGACTAATAATGAGAAAATATTAATTTTCTCTCCTCCCAATAAATAAAGTCAAACACAGCTTGAGAGGAAATGGTAATGGGGGAAAATCAAATTTAAATTTGAAAAAAGATACAATAATATGGATGCCAAGTGTGAAGTGTCTCTTTTCATTTGTTTCTTTTTTTCACAGAAAGCAAGATGGAAAAATTTTAGGTTAATTAGAAAATATTCAATATATTTTCATAGCAAATTCAATGGCAGATGCAAGCATGTACATGTATTTTCATTTTTCCTATTTCTTCTACTTAATCCAAATGAGCTACACTGGATGAAAATATATGTATTATTATTTTTTATCAACATTTCTGTGGGTGAAAACACTATATTTTAAAACATAATGGTATGCTTAAACAACTCAATCATTTTGTATGAGTACTATGTTTCCAACAAATTGGGTTTTAATCAATAAAAATGGGGAATTGGAAAAGGATTTCTTTACCGTTACACTTTGACACCTTTGCTCCCTGGCTAGAGTTTTTGAAGCTGGCCATACATGTACGTTTTTAAAATCAACAAGAAAGATGAAAAATGCTTGATTTCATGCAGAAAATTATGATGAGCCAAATGTAGGATGCTTCATAGTTCTCACCCTATGCCAGCATCATATTCAGGGTGAATATTGTTATCAGATAAAGCCATTTCTAACCTTTTTGACCTTCAATTAATTATCATTAGTATCATGAATAGGGTAGCGATTAAATGACACCAACATGGCTGCCATGCTTGATTTGACCCGAATAGCTAAGGGAGGGTGGTTGGTAGAAGGACAGATGGTCTTGAAGCAAATCAACTGAATGGAATTTGTCTGCATGGTTGAGACATCATAATTCTCCAAGTATTAGTACTTTTAAAACTCTTAAAGTTTTTTCCCCCAAAAGTTATATTTTTCTATCATGTTCTGACATGATGTTGTTGGTTTTTTTTAGGTTTTTTTAATGAATACATGACAGATTTCATGGATGTAACATTATGTTTACTATGCTATATTATTTATATGAAAATTAACTCATTGAGATCAGAATCATGTATA
Source organism: Pharyngocirrus eroticus (assembly GCA_033118115.1). NCBI lineage: Eukaryota > Metazoa > Annelida > Polychaeta > Saccocirridae > Pharyngocirrus > Pharyngocirrus eroticus. The sequence continues at coordinate 15,638 of JAVSBT010301076.1, read as the reverse complement.
TAAAAAGGCTTTGTCATTATTAGAAATAAAATCGAGTGATACAAATAAAAGTAAAGAAGGAAATCTAGATATATGGATGATTAAAAACTTGGAAATTTATTTGTTTTATGCTGCGGATTTACTTATTATTTGGGTGATATTGTATCATTCTTGTTATCACTAAGGTTCTAAACATTATATATTTTATGGATCCTAATTCCGGAGTTTTTCCCCCGAAGCAGTTCTGATTCCAGCACAATAATTATGTTATCCTTTACATCATCTTTTCAACTTTTATTTTTAACAAATGTTACCACTATATATAGTAGCCCTGGTTAAAGAAGTACCCCTATAGCAGCTTCCCTTTATATGATGTTTCAACTATCAAAGACATCTTTCCCCCTTTTTATTGCTGTTTTGATTCAAGGAATGATATCGCTAAATTAAACGTCTAAAGCAATTAAATCACACATGATGCGTTTGAATAGGATGAAGTTATCCTTTTAGCTCAACTTTAACATTGTTACTAACCAATCATTTTGTTTGTATTTTCAAGGCAATTAAACAGTAAAACACTTCCATTCATGCATTATCATCTTAATTTCCATCACAGCTAATCACTCACCGTCATCTCTGCTAGTGAAGGGCTTGGCATATGTCTCTATTGTCCCTTGAAATGATCGAAGAAATATTTGACAATTTTGTATTCATACCACTAATCATTTGAAATTCTTAAGTTAATTGCATTTTGCCATTAGATCGACCATAGTAACATAAAACATAGGGGGATCAAGGAATTTAGTCAGAAGGGGAGGGTGCATCATATACATAGAACAATCCCCAAGATCTTAAATTATTTCAAACTGTAGGAAGGAAGGGGGGGGGGGGATAATTCATAAACATCAGGATTTCAAATATGAGGGATACAGGAATGCCTTGTTTTTTTGTATGTTTTTATATTATCTACTAAACCTATTCTTCTACAGTTGAAGTGCGTGTCACATATCTTTTTGAAAAGATTGTCAAAAAATATTTTAAACATAAGCTACTGTAGTACAAAAAATATTCTTTTGCTCTTAACTTTATACTGAAGACCAAAGGGAGGTGTGGGGGCATGTGCTTGATGTCTCCCTCCTTGATCCACTTGTGATAGATCATGATGAAAGTAGCATTTTGTTGTGCAATGAACCATTTCTGAAACTTTCCAAATCATCAAAGTTATCTCTGACCATCTTCTAAGAAGTCAAAGAAAATGAATCATTACAGTGTGAAGATATTATCAGAACAGTTCTGTTGTATTTATACAAATTTGATACAATTTCTCTCATACTTTAATGTTTATCATGAAGAATTTATGTAAAAGAAATTGGATAGCAAATTACTTCCAATTGATTGATTTGATAGGTCAAGAACAAAGTATCACACACATAATTATATGGTCTTCTCTATGCTTTTATCTTTGAAAAAAATATGCTGTAATGGAGGGCTAGACATTATCTTGGTTGCAAAATGAAGTAAGCTACGGAACTGCATCTGCTATCGACCTAATCACTGTACCTTCATCACTGATCTTACTGATTAACTTCCTATATACAGTTATGGCACTGCATATTTGATGTGTACACAGCTTTCTTGAAGAAAAAAAATGGAAAAGCATTCGAAATTGATGGTTTTCTATTTATTGTAAGGTGATGAATACCATAGAATTGTCAGTGATGCTTTATAGGGGTATAGGTTAGCTGCGTAGCAACTATACAGAAATCAGTGATGGCAGGGCTATATACATGTGCAGACATTCCAAGACATATAATGAGCTCAGTGTAGACTTGTGTCTTGTTTTAAAGGCATTATGATATGTGTCTTTGAGACTTTGTGAGATTTGACATGTATGTAAGGTATATTGAAACACAATATTGTCTTTCAGATACTAGTACCCAAGGGATCACAAGAATAGGCAGACTATGCAGTCAAATTAAAGATGCACCAATGTTTATAATTTTGTCCAATTATTTGACTCATGTAAAACTGATTGTGTTCAAGAATACTGTCTATTAATTCATGGAGAGGATATTGATTTTCAAAACAGAACCAAGAAAACCTCTTTGAAGATTATATACCAAAGTTTAAAGACAATTTATTTATTCAATAATATAAGATTATTCATGAATGAAAAAATAAAAAATCGATTGACAATTTATTTTTTAAATTGTGAGTTTAAAAAAAAAAAATCTTTTAATTGCTATTTAAGGCACTATGGTTATGCACTCAGTTGCAAATATTTGAAAAAGTTAGACAAACAGATGGCATAATCTGAACAGCTTTAGCAAATTATACACTTCAAATTTGGGTAAAGAACAACTAAATTGAAGCTTGCCCTAATCAAATATGCTGATATACCACAAAACAACTAGTCTAAATGTGAGCAAATGACTTTTAATCACAAGGTATATTTTATGGCCCCCCATTGTATTTCATACACTAAAAATGAGTCTTTTTCTATTCCTTTGGGCATGAACAAAAGGAAACTCTTCACCCATCCTCAATATAGACACGGATTTGACTTTATCATTCAACAAAGACTGAATCAACTATGTCAAATGTTTTCAAATCACTCCAATTATTTAGCATATTGATGCAATATATCACATCTCTTCACCCCAATGACCTTGGGGCTTTTAGTATACCTTATCATTAAAGTCATAATTTCAGGGTTAGGTTAAGAATTGAACATTTTTATTCATCTCCTCATTCTGTCATCTAGATTACACTGTAAAGAGCATGAAGCATCATTAATTTGAAATGAAATTTATTTTTCAATAAAGAAAGGAGCATTTATCTCAAACATTTTCAACATTAACTAGCAATTACTTTCGCATTGTGATAGAAAAAAATACATCAAAATACAAAAGTTATGCAAATCACACAAACCCTTTTTGTATTATCTGACTATAGTGCAATTTAAAAATGATATTAAGACGTCAGTTGGAATATATCAAAAACAGGAGGCTTATTGTCAAAAAAGAACTCAAAATGGATCTAACTATAACCCAGATTTTTCATGGTCAATCAATTTTTACAATTTATTTTCGTCTAATTATATAGTTGTATACCAGTCCTTGTCACTTTGTACCAATTGTTCTTTTCATTAATGAAATACCATGCCAGTCAGTCACTCACTATAGTGAGTTATGAATCACTTACATGATTTATCTAATTTTCAACATGGGTATTTTTCAGTGATTATTCTTTAAAATACAAATTTTTTTTCTCAAAGGACAGAATGAAAGTTGATGCCTCATATTGTGCAGCATTCTTACCCTTGAGCTTGGTTGAGAACACAGACGGCAAATGGCTTACTGTGTGAAATAATAAAAGAGAACTTTCATAAAGTATATGCAGCTGTGTAGTACCCTTAAATGTAAAAAATGCATTTGAAAGCAAGATGTAACAACACAAAGTTGGTATATTAGGGAACTTTCTTTCATTCCTGATCGTTTCAGTCTGTAGACAACTATAAACACGGAGAATCCTACATTTATATATTGTTGCTCTACAATATTTATACTGTTAGAATTTCTTAAATAAATACTTGCTCATATCATAAACTCACTGTAGATTGATCAATAAAATGAGTTTATCAGCATGTATTTTGTTAAAAAAATATTCTATAGGGCAAAATAAACACAGATTACTCATTACTCTATAGTTGTCTACAGACAGAAAATATCAGGAGTAAAAGTTCCCAATTAGTATTTTTTATTTGGGAATAAATGCTGATGAAATTAAGTAACAGCCAGAAAAAAAGTAGAGCAAGTGCACACTGCAAACATGAGGTTTACCATTGAGGGGGCCTTTTTGCCCTTAAGATATGGAATTATTAATGAGACCCTTTGACTGCAATTACCCTAAATGACAACGATCAAAGGGAATAGGTATGTCATTTGTCAAAATACAATCTAATAAAACCTGTAGTTGTTTGCAAGACATTGTGAATACCGATTTAACAGTGGGTTCTTTATTTGGCTGCTCACTTTTGTGCACTTTTTACATGCGTAAATTTTGGAGACATAGTGATACAATAGTTCTACCACGCCCCCAGCTATTAAGGGACTATTTCTGTCTAATAAATTTGGCAATTGAAAGACAATTTAAATGCTATATCAATTACCTACAAATAAGTTTCTTTCCTACTAAAAAAAACACACTGCAATTATTGTGGAATTAATGTGAAACATTTTACCACTTGACTATATATTTTACATCCTACTTTCTCTATGAAAAAAAGATAAACCCAATCCATTTTTTTATCCATAGAATTTTGGCTCTTTGTTCTTATCATCTTTTGTTACTTGCCCTTTTCTCAGTATGTATATATTTGATAATGACTTGAATATTAGCCCATAAGCTCCCCCAACAGATAAGCTGATAAATATTGTATTCCTCCGCGCATACAATCAGGGTGTCACTGGCGCCGCAAAGACTGCCTCCTGCCGTTCGTTCTGGGGTGTCTTATTATGACCAGGAGACAGTCACCATGTAGAAAATTGTTATTTATTTGTTGTTTTGTCACCTATCACAAAGGTCGAATGAATACAAGAAAGATGCGTTGATCTCCCTTTCGAGCAAGGATTTAACGATATCAATTTCACACTACAAAGACAGAGAAAACTGCTGCTCAGTTGGCCTGCCCCGTAACTTGAAAAGGTGCCTGGAACTTGCAATTAAATCTTACACAATATTTACACACAACTGCAAACTTATCATTGAAGATGAGAGCGATACCAGGGACCTGACAAAATATCATTCCAGTTTAATTGTAAATGCCCTTGATTAGCTTTTATTGTAAGCTATAGTTTAATTTGATTACCCCCCTTCTTTTAAGAGAATTAGCTTTTATTTATGATCTTTCCGGCGGGAGAAAAATAAGAGAAATGACAAAGTCAAACGATGACGTACTATGAATATGTATAACCATTTCGCGGGGTTATGTATTTCAAATTAACACTATGGTGTTGGTGAATTTAAACATATCAAAAATATAGTTTTAAACAAATAATATATAAACATATATTAAGATTCTTGTCTTTTTCTGAAAACGGGCTTCATTAGTTTCTAATGAAACTGATTCTATGAAGAAAAAATATGATATTTTGACTTGAATAAATGTATAACTTGAAATTTGTTCTTGTATGTGTACAGATAATAAGGAATGATGTGTACATAAAGAAAATGATTTGGAAAAAAATGATTCGCTTGAAGCTTGCTATAATTATAGCAAACTTCTTTAACTTTCATTAGGGTTTTGGTCGAGTCTATGGGCTTAATTATATTATAGCTAAGGTGATACGGAATCATGGAAGATAAATCTGTTCATGAAATATTCTGTTCATAGATAAAACTATGAATAAACGCATGTTTCAATGCATGAGTTTCATGTCACCAAATGAGGTAACGTACACATACTAGTATTTGTTTTCAGAATTTTAAAAAATGTGTCAAACTCTCTCATATATAATTGGATAAATAATTGCTTATATCAAAACCCATATTGATTCATAATTGACACCAAGGCCTTTTTCATTATTCCAATTTAACGGTTCATTACTGTATTTTCTGTATCAGCAAAAACGTTGATAAGAACAATCCGTCATTTTCAAAAGGAAAACGAAGATAATCAAACACAGTAGCATGTCAACACTTGTTTGATAATCTCTGTATTGGACAGAGCCTTCCAACATGGTGGTCAGCAGCTTGACCCGTGCCATTTTGATATAGACAAATTGGAGATGACCAACGCTAAAAAGCATCAATTATGATTTCAAATCGGTCCTCTATTAATCCCCCACCCTCTATTCTATCAAGTTGCCACTCAAAATTTCTAGAGAATTGACAAGTGTCTGACCTTGTGTGACCTTCTTTTGAGTGAGTGCTGACAAACATAAGTTTCCTAAAGTTGTGACATCTCAACAGGGATTATCCCACAATGCTTTAGGTTGAAAAGGTGTATGTGATTTAAGGAAAGGGGAAAGGTTATGAAAAATGAACAATGAAACAATAAAATGAAAAGAATTAAAGTTGAACATATTCTTATATCATGTGGAAAGAAAATCTCACAAATGATCATTGTGTATACTGGTCTGCAGCAGATTTGAGAAGTGCAGTTTTGGTTGATTTATAAAAAGCCCCAAATTACCAAGGGATACAGAGAATGAGGGTGCTTCAGTGGATGGCTTAGGGTTGGGTTTATGGACGATGATTTAGAATTCTATTGGTGTACACTTTAACAACAAACATATTTTTTCCACCTGAAAGAAGACAAGACATTTGGATTTTTTAATATAGAACCAATGACAGCATGTATCCTTTTTTTCTCTTCAAAATATCTCAAGAAAAAAATATCAACTTTATCATCCTATTGTAGATTATGGTAAATAAAATACAAGTAAATAGTTTCAGGCATATATGGTATGATGGCTTTTGTTTAAAACACACCCTTTACTAAAGAAGCTTATGAGAAAATCTTTCTATATCAGGATTCTCCTTAAAAATACAAGGATGATCATAACTATTAAGAATATCCTATATGTAAGAACTTTTAGAATGATTCCTTCTCTTATCATCTCTACATTGTCTATACTATTGATAAGCCTATACACATACAGTAATTTAGATACAACTGAGAACCTCCTGTACTCCCACTGTCCCAGCTCAATCATATCTCTTTTTGAAATTATGGTCTTTAGGATATCTGAAGACAAAATCCTTCTTGTTACAAGGCTATCTAATGTCATTCTTATCGTCACAGCAAATCATGGCTGTCTCAAATTCCTTGTCACTTTTAAAACTTCTTGTACCATCTATCATTCTCAAATGTTCAGGTTAATTTTCAGCTGTCTCAGTTTAGACTATAAGACAAGACAAATTTGACAAAAAATAAAGCAATTACATGCTGCTGAATACCATCAATTAAAGAAAATGAGTCTGTATAAGGTCAAAATTACTATTGTAACAACATTGTAATTTGTAGGCGACAACTTTTTCACAGCTAAAGGGTATGAAATGGAGAAAATTGAAGTTTTACAGAGACAAACGAAAAAGAAAGTATTCTTTTTCAGTGATAAGATAGAAGATAGAGAGAAGTATCTAATTAAAATTCTCAGATGTTACGTTTTAAAAGCCTTTAGGAAGCCACTCATTTTAAAAGTGATATACCAAAATGATTGTTTTATTGTTCTCTAATTCAATTATATTTTGGCTGACAGACATTTTGTCTATGATTTTTTTTTTGTACAATTCAAATTGGTTTTCACACTTGCACTGTTGCAGCTGGTGATAAAAAGTCTTACTATGTTTTCCAAATAATATGTAAACATGTAGAATTGACTAGCAATTTGAAAGTGCAAATTCTGATTAATTTTGAAGTTGATTTTACATTTGTGGAGGGTCATAAGAAATATTTTACACTGGCTTGTACAAATACACTGGAGAAATAAAAAAGTAACACCCTGAAGTCAGAGACCCATAATCATGATTATGATAATAATGATAAAAATGTTATGTGATGTTTATATCAAGCTAATGAGCGTATAGCCGGTGTTTGTCTCTCCACCTGGTGGCCTAATTTCAAGCCGCACTCTTTTGCAAAGATAACATATAAAATTGATAGACGTGTTTTAAATTTATGTTCGATCAGAATGTTTTTTCTTTTAAAAAGTCTTGTATTACATATTGCTACACATGGCTTTATATTTTATAGTGAAAGTATATGTTTTGAGTTTTAAAATATGATTTTTCTGGTGAACCAAGACCTACCGGTAAGTCCTATAGGACCTGATTGTTATGTAATATGACCTTGAAAAAATGCTTGTATCTGCATGGTGCCAAACAAAGCAATACACCTTTTCACAAAGCAATGTTAAGAAAGAGGTATAGGGCCACACATACAAAGATTAAAGCCACATTGTAAAATGCTATGCTTTTTAATGAAAATGATAATACTAATTCTTTGTTTGGCACCAGATTCAAGCATTGCTTCAAGGTCATATCATATAACTATCATGCCCTATGCATATATAGTTATAGTCTTACTAACTCAGTCTAGCATCCTTTTTATTTTCATTACAGAAAATAAACAACTTGTAATCAGTATAATGTTCATCATTTGTTGAAAAGCCTCAGAAGAGAATATTTATTATCCATAAATCATTTATTGAAAAAGACTATTAAATGAGCCTTTCGACTTTCTTAAGAGAGAAAAAATTAATCACTTTCAAAACAAGCATTTATTTGTCAAAATGATAGCACTTCTATTAAACCTTGGAATATTCCAATCATCAATTTTTCAATATGAGTCTTGGCCTTTCAGAAGAAGAAAAAGAGAAGAGATTTTTAATCTTGACTATAAAACTGTCAGCCATTGATTTTCATAGATAATTGGTTATGGGGTGTCATAATGCTGATTTTATCATTGCCTTTTAATCATTATTTGTGAGATGAACACAAATGTACAGAGTGTATGACATTTGACTCTTTTAAGAATAAATATATCACAATCCCATAGAACGGTGAAGTGGCTGAGATGTGGCGAAGATTACAAAGATAATTGGTACAATGGAATCCTTTTTTCTACGAGTTTAAATTTCAAAAAGGTAGGGCCCCCATCAGCTTTCAAGCCGCAATGCGATCAATTTCCTTAAGTTGAGAAATAGATCGTCAATTAAGATAGCTGAGTTCGGAAATTAACTTTCTTTTTTCCTAAGAAAAGAATTGTATAGAAGAAAATGGATGATGTAGATCGTTCTAAGGTTAAATTCATCCACTGATAACCTTACCAACACTTGCAATATATTCAAAATCACCACAATGCATTTAAGAAAATAAAGATGCTATAGGCTGTTTATTGTGAATTGTTTGTTACTAAAAAAAACTATTGCACCATTCCTGTTGATAGCCCAGAATATTCAGAAGTATTCAAAATTGTCTTTTAGTTCTTCTCTTTCATGAACAGATACTGAGTCACTTTTCTTTTTCTGATATTTCTGTAGGGGAGGAGGGGCAAAGGAACAAAGTATTACCTTTGGACACAAATCTAAGCCAAGATTAAACCTCATGTCTTCTCCTCATGAGATTCAAGGTTTTTAATTTCAGCAATTGAGATACATTAATTATGACAATATTAGTTATTTGTTTGCTTAGCATTTTTAGCTTCCAGGAGCAGTATAAAGGAAAAATATCTACTTTTTGATTCTTTTGAACAACTTTGTGTAAACAGATTCTTCCTGTGACGCATACTATTATCAATATTGGCCTTTTTATGTTTAATTTGTTTGATATATATTTTAGTACAAAAAGATCAAAAACATCAAAGATTAGAAGTTTCACACTCATTCAATTATAATGTATATCTTTAATATTTGTTTAACAGAAGTTTTAACACCTTTATCAGTTTTTTGATCTGAGATGAAAGCAAAGCAATTTTTGATTGGTTTTAAAGCTTTTCAAAAAAGACATAGAACTTTTCTTCCATAATTCTTTTCCAAAGTATTAAAAAATATGTCAATGTAGCACAGGTGCCTACTCTTGCAGGCTATCAACCTATATCTGAACTTGATTTTCAATAATATAAGTTAGTTTCTATTTTTCTTCAAAAAATAGATAACTCCATTGAAGCTAGCCTACTGTGAAACTACCTCCACTAAACTATACCTCTTAATAATTGGAGGATGGTGGCTCAGTGACACAGCACTGGTCTAAAGGTCAGTAGAATTGAAGAGTTGTTGAGACTTGCTCCATGTTTGTGGCCTCAGGGAAAGAGGTTTAGTCTTTAATTACATATCTTGACCCAGGAAACATTTTTTAGGTCCAAGATAAAACTTGGAAAGTAACCTGTAATGGACAAGCATCCTGTCCAGGGCCCAAGTGGGGGGGGGGGGGGGTGAACATTCTTAGTTGCTTGTGTTACAGAACCCAGGGATAAGACCCAACCTGATGGGCTTATAGAATCAAACCAGACTTTAATTATAGTGATGATGATAGTTGCTATAGCAAAATTTATACAACTTACAAGTCGATTCAAGCACCAAGCTAATATTTAGAAACTTAACACAATACATTGATATCATGCATTGTTGTAGTCATTGTATCAAAAAAGTTAAAGCATGTATCTTAGTTTTAACCTGTATCAAAATGAAATTACCAAATTGAGACTTTTCATTCATACATTGGCTTAGTCAGAGGTAAACATGCAAAGAAACGATAAAATCTTTGATTATTATATTTGAAAAAAATCATAAATGCGTCATTTATAAAATTCTGATCAATATAGAAATTATAGCATGTCATATCATATAAAAATCACATTAAGAAATCTAAAATTAAATTTTCTGGTTATTGATTGTCTTGCATTAATATTCCAAATGATCTCCGTGACATTGACACTGTTTGGAGATGGTGATGATAATGGCAATAAAAAAAACCTCACAATGCGTCAAAGCACATTGAAAGTCTACAATCATTCATCTTGTCTTGTAGAATTAAATCCATGTGTTCATCCAATTAAATGAAGTAATGAAATGTTTAACAGAGAAATGGAGCATTATGAGAACAATTGTTTGCAATTTTAAAACATTAATTAGTGTCTACACAGCGATACAATATCTATGAAATAACCCTATTAAATCCAATATCATTGATTCAATCGTCCCTTAAATGCATGAAAGAAACCTTTAATTAAGCCACAATCACCTTAAATGGCTTTTTATGGCAAATTAAACCAAAAGTCAAAGGATGGTGGTGACATTATGAAACAATATATAACTTTACTTAATAACCATGATATGTTTTTATTGCAACACATTTACAAAGGCAGTGCTCAGATTTTGTCGCATTCAAATTGCAAGTGTTTTTTTCTTCCAGGTCTAAATGCATGTTAATTTTCTAATCTATATATAATTGGCGTAATACTATTAGGTTTAAAGTGTTCCTTTGGCAGATGGTGGGTGTTTCTTTTACTTTTCTGATAATTGTTGGTTTCGTAGCATTTTGTTCAATGTTGCAGATTTCGAAGATTACTAATGTGTTAAGAAGATTCATAAATTATATAGGAGTAAACTTAGTTTATTCAATGACCAGGACAGACCCTTTGGAAAAAATATCTATTGTTCTTAATTGAAAATCTCCTGTCCTGAACTTTGGAAACAATTATTTGAGCTCAAATACTCTTTGGTCATGATGATCCAACTATTTACAGTACAGTAGGAATCTAAAATGTTTAGAACAGAGCACCAATTATCAGAATCGGTTGGCCCACTTTGTATAGATATTGTGCTGGCCTAGTGTGTAACATTGTTGTAAGACCATAGGTATGTAAGTATCTATCAGATGTAGAGAAAGCTTCTTTGATATTGTTATCATAATTATCCCAATGATTAATATATCTTAAATTATTTTTATTTTTTTATAATTATTGAATTGACAATATTATGTAGATGGCAGCACAAAATTAATATGATATGATGTTATTGCTATTGTTTGTCAATTCCATTGCCATCTGCAAAAGACAGTAATCTTAGACAATTGGACAACTTGCATAGTTCTGTGTGTGTGAGGAAAAGGCAAACAAACTTTTACATTCTTGAAGTCATGTAATGAATTAACCTGATATCACCTTGAAGAGAAAGTAGATGAGAACTACAAGTTATTCACGTACTGTTTCAATAAATCACATGTAATAATGAGATGACTGTTGGACAGATAGACAAAAGTGAAACAAAATGGCTATATGCTAATGACCTTGCCCCTTCAAAGGTTATTCAAACAGCCATCCTGGGAAAAAGTTCAAAGCCAAATCCAGAGCAATTTGAATTGTCATACAAGAATAATGGCCCCCAAATTCAATCTGGTGTACTTTGTTTTTACAAAAGAAGGTTTTCATAAAGTACTTGTGCCTTGGTTAAATGTCAAATCAATTGGCAATGCACAATTTCTTGGTTTTATCCAGCACCCCTCTGCATAATGTTTGCTCAATAAATTAGCTTTATGATGAGAAGTTAAACTCATTGTTAAGCATTAAGCCGATTTAATTGACCTTTGCTCTTGAGAACAGATTTAGAGACCTTAAGCAAAGGCTTCAGACCAACCTGCTGGGTTTTTTTCCAAAATGAAAAAAAGAGAAAACAAGTTTTCATTTTGCTTGTAGTCTATTTTCTAGTATGGTGTAAAATAGTTTACTGTTGAGAGAAAAGGACGGGGAGCTGTTATCCCATACAGGGTATCAATCTTATTGGATTTAATATGGAAACCAAAATGTGCAAATCAATGTAAACTTTAAAGGAAAATAAGAGTTATACTTTTTTCTTTGAATGAGGTTATTTAGTAACATTTAGTGTGCTTTTGTTTGTCGGTTGATTTCAATATTCCTGTCAATGCGATGGACTAGCATTCTTCCCAGTGGGAGTGAAAAACTCTCTGTCACCTGTGCTGATACAGAACTTTAGGGATAGGTAATGGCTTGATGGTCCCCTCTATGTTGGCTCAAATCTAACTTTACTTTTACTATCCTATAACACAATTTTAAGTGCTTATATAAATCATTATGTCTGTGACCAATATGGTTTTGAACTATTGTAATTATTCTTCTTGAATTAAAACAAATTTTCTCCCACCATTATCAAATAAAAGTAAATAGTCCATGTAAGATAAATAAGTAAATAAATCTCTTTCAATGCTTAGCACTGACAAGTTGTAAGTGATAGTAACAAAATGGTTCAATGGATTTATTTACCGTCTTATGAAATGGATGGCCACTTTTACACAAAGAATAGTAATTATTTCAGAAGGAAAAGGCATGATATAATTTGATTACTTTGTGTTGATTTTTTTAACCTTGACCTTGAAATCATGAATCACATGCTTTTATAGACTCACAAATTAACCTCCCATTGTGAGGTTGAAAAGTTAAGATTTATCTCACATATAAAAATATATGACTTATAAGGTAAATCAAACTTACAAGTGTTTTATGAATTCAATTGATAGGTGTAGATTAATTATATTTTATATATATATATTAAAAAAAATTGAAACATCTTGGTGTTGTTATGTGTACTGAAAATGCAATGCCATGAAATATAAGATTTATTATGATAGAGATATCACGCACTATAAAGTATAGTCCTTGTGCACAGTTTGAATGGCATATAAAAATCGCATTTCTACCAACAGATAGATATCTAGATCAGGGATAAAAAAAACATTCCATTGTCTTAAATGGGCCTGTTAAGAAATCTACTAATAAGTACTATCAAACATTTCAGAATCCATAGTCCCATCTCCACTATGATAGTACATTCTTTGACTATAAACATTTCCAAATATCTGTGACAGAATGGGACATCAGTAATTAGAATCTATAGTGTCCTGTATGGATCATCTTGTGGCCCCAAATCTTTACCCCTGCAGATCCACGTATAGTTCAACCACAGGCCATAGCATGCATGGTATATACATTCTTGAATGCTTCTTGCAAATCTAACGTTTTCTTTGACTATTATTTGTTTCACTTGTTTTTAAACCGTGCCAGCTCAAATCTCTTTATAAGCCATAAATAACACTAAACATTAAAAATTAATGGGATTCTAATAAATTAGCAAATAAAATATCGTTGACAAAAACTTCACAACTTCATGGAAGCTTGTTAGAAAAGTAAGGTTACGTTGTTAAATCTTGATTGTATTCTTTTCATTTTTTGTATCGAAATGTATTGTGAATTGGAATAATTGAAATGAAAAACAAAACAAAATCTATCAAATTTTTTGAAAAGTTTCAGTTGTAATTGACATTTATTTGTAAAACTTAAATGATTAAAAAGAGACACACAACTATCAATATACTATATAAAAATCCAATAAGCTTTTTAACAGCGATTAGGATTGTTGTCTTTGTGGTTATAAAAAAGCAATAAATTCATTAAGTGCCCTCTCTGTCGCCATGCTTACATCTCAAAACCATCTGTCTAGATTTGTAAAACGTTTCTAAGAAGAATACTAAGGTGTTCAGGCCTGACAAAATGTATTTTAAATTCTGTTTGCTTTAGGCAGAAGCTACTAATGAACTGTGATTATGAGCTATCTAGAAGAAGAAAAATGTCACATTTAGGTATTGCCCAAAGATATATACACGCCTTTCGAGACAAAGCTAAATTAATGAAAGTTATTTTTATTTTATATTGTTTGGCTTTATTTGTGTATGTATGGGGGCACGGGAGTTCAGTGATTAAACTACTCCTCCATGTCAGGGGAAAAAGTTCAATCCTAAATCTATTTGGTTTCACACTTTGGGTTAGGTCCTTGATTATAAAACTTTAACCATTACCAATCATCTTCTCCACTCTGTGGAATGTTGAATGTAATTTTCAATGAACTAGTATTCTATTAGATCAAAAATGATATAGATGACAGTTTATACATTGGTAAAACATGTAATGAATAGTGCTGCCACCAGGTAATGAAATGTCACAATAAAGCTCCAGCCCTGTCATGCAAATGCATAATACATACATGCCCATATGATATCATACTGGTCTGGTATTCTAACAAACAGAAAGCTACAGGTGATTTGAAATAATATAAAGATCACAAGAACATGCACCTATTGACCCCGTCAAACTCATTAAATACAAATAAGATCATTATCTTTTTTACAGTGGCAATGCATGAAAATATTAATAAGTTGACAATGCTCACAATCATAGTTAAATCCTTGAATTTATTAGAGCTATTGATATCAGCTAATTCCACACAACTAGTGTATCATAAAATAACGATAGCTTAGCATTATAAATAATATAAGAAAGATTTAAAAACTAATAAAGAAACAATTTCTAGTTCATGACTTTATCCTCAGGTATAATATACACACATCATCAATTTCTTCAAATAGACAGAGTTTAAATTAATGCTGACCTCTGCCAAAGGGTAGTGCCTAAACTGCATGCAGCATAATCATTTTGGAAAATTGTCAATAAATAAAATGTCTTTATGTTCATCCAAAATATAATCTAATATCAATGATTTGATCTTATCTCAATTTTATTTCAAAGATCATAAAAATGCATTATTTTCTTTATTAAATCGCCTTTCAATATTCATTAATTACTTGAAAAGCATTTTCTCAATAAGTATAATACAAACCTTTCATATTTGTAAAGACATATTTATACTTTATATGGTATCAGTTACACAAAATTTCTTTTGAACATATATGCACAGACAAGGTAACATATAATCATGAATTTGTAAAGAATTTTATGAAAGGTTGTTACTCTCATGTATAATTTAGACCTATGTGAAAGTTTGAAATTGAATTTAAAACTGATAAGTTTTCAGAAAAAAATAAATGATTATGAAATCCAATCTTCCATCTTGCTACAGACAGGTATATTTAATGGAAACGGACCATTTTAGTAATTTTTGATAGATCGTAAATATACTGTTTTTTGATGTCTGTCTATCTCAACTTTAAGAATCATATCAACAAAGTTTGCAAAAAAGTAAAAGGAAGGCCTATATCTTAATCATTTACAAACCCTAATGTAGATAGCACACTAGTCTTTTTGAAACAGTTTCATTTGAGGATTAGGATTAAATACTCCTGTTTAAAGC